>MQTX01000130.1:1054387-1073232 GCA_009735665.1 Angiostrongylus cantonensis
ATTATTTACAGCCACCCTCCAGAACGTCATGCGAACATTGGAATGGGACAACATGGGAGTGAAAATCGATGGTTGGCAGTTACATCAGCTTCGCTTTGCTGATGATATCGTCCCTATAACACCAAACATTTGCCCAGCGAAACCAACGTTTGCCGACTTTGAGAAAACCTGTGAAAACATTGATCTTCGACTAAATCTTACCAAAACGATATTCATGAAGAACGGATTGGGTTCGTATGTCCCATTCAGGCTCAACGGAACGAACATCTCCGAATGCTCCAGTTATTTCTATCTAGGCCGGGAAATCAATATGATGAACGACTTAGCTCCAGAGATGAGCAGAAGGAAACGAGCGGCTTGGGGAGCTTTCAAGAGCATCGAGGATGTAGTGAAGAGAACAAAGAACACCCGACTCCGTGCCCACCTTTTCGACTCAACGGTTCTTCCTGCCCTAACGTATGCGTCAGAAACCTGGTCGCTTCGTAAGCAGGATGAAGGATCACTCAGCGTCATCGAACGCACAGTCGAAAGGGCGATGCAAGAGCATCGCGTTTCACACAAGTAAGCAATGGAATCGGAAGCACCGACCTGCGTCAACTATCAAAAACCAAAGGTGCCGTTCTGTGCGCCAAACAATCGATGATAAGGTGGAGCGGACATATAATGCATATGGATGACAACGGATAGGCAAGAGCCGTCAGTGACTGGATTCCTCGAGATGTCAAACCTACAGCAGGAAGACCACCGATCCGATGGTCAGAGTTCTTCACGAAAAGCCTAGAAGAAAGACATGATGCTCGATGTGTCCTTAAAGCGAGCAGAACCTACTGGGCTGTTCTTGCACGCAACAGGGAAAAATGGAAGATTTACTGGCGTCCGCTGAGTTTCTCAACGATCAACGGGACTACAGGTGATACAGGTGATACTTTGGTTTTCTATCACCTTGTTGCTTCAGACCATCTCAACGTCCTACGACGAGCCCAACATAAATGGAGAGTTTAAGGTTTAATGTCTGGGCTATTATCGATTCCCTTTGCTGCACACTTAGACAGAGATTTATCTTGTATGGTTCTCTCATAAACTCCATCAAAGTTATCTACCATGGACGGATTTTATACAAACGAAAAATTAGGAAGAAAGAAGGAAGAAAAGGAAAAGAAAAACAGAAGAAAAAACGAACTGGCTGTGTGCAATCCAGCGAGATTACTTGATTAGTGCAATCGATATAAAATACGATTTGAAGCCTTGTCAAGTTGAGATATTTATGACATTGTCTGTATATCTACTACACTATCACATTGGGATTTACCATCTCCCAGTCATCTGAGCCATAGAGATGAGTTCACGTAAATCCGAACTGTTCTTGTGCTTTGTTGCGAATTTCGTTGTAGAAGCACTGCTTCATCTGCTCGAATCGTTCATAGCATGGAACGTAGGAATAATCTAACTTGGTGATCCTTCAAAATTGCATAGTTAGACGAGATTCTTGGTTCTGGGTTCAGGTATTTTAGCAATTCTACTTGTAATATGAAATGGCCTTGAATATTACAGCAAGCTCCGAACATGGGAACTATATGGGAACTCACTAGCTTTTCCATTAAGTTTGCTATGTTAAGATATCAAAGTCCTATTACGAATATTAGACCATGGATCTCCAGTAATTTTAAAAAGATAGTAAGAACCGTTTGCTAAGAGCCTGGGAAGGAATCACCTGTTCGGCCGTTGATCGCAGAAAGTCAGACATTTGATGCCGGCTAGTGTCGTTGCCACTCCGTTTTGATGACAACACTGAAATGAGTTCATTCCTTGAGAAACTCGTTAACTAATACTTCATTCACTTTTTTATATTGAGAAGAAGGAAAGGTTCGGAGAAGGATGGAGAAAATATGAGGTGCAAAATCTTAAAAGCAAAGAGGAAGGAATTTTGGAGGTCAAACTCACGACAGTTTCTGCTTCTCTTCTTCAACATTTGTTTTCAAACGCGAAAAGACTACATTCTAAGAATTACTGAGTTTGCCATCCGGCTAACTAAATGACCTTAGGCTCGTTTTCTGCATTACAGCAAAACAAGGTGCTACTAGTCATATCAGGATCGGCCGAAAAGTGTTAATCACTCCATTCACATGGATAGTACTCTCAGAGTTGAAGTTCTGATACCCAACCGAGGCGTGGGGTTCGTTCCCATCTTGATTAGGTTCTAATTATTGCATGTCATGGTAGTAACAGGTTGGTAAAGCATGGCTATGAATAGAAATAGTGCTGCTCACAAGCACATAGTAGTAAATGATAATGGTTGTGGCGGTTTTTTCCACATCATCCCCTACCTCTGTGTGGTCTCGTCCCTGAGCGGCGCAGAAGTGCATGTCAGCTGTGGCTTCGATCGGACAACCATCAATTTTGAAGTACATCTCTTGCAACTGTAATCATCAGTTCATCAAATCTCATTCATGATCTCATACTCATTGCATGAATTCGTATATGAGTCTTTGTAACTCTTACGAGTTCTGTATTAAATGATAATGCTGGTGAGCATGAGTCCTGGCGCACCTTTCTCGGGACAGGTGAACGTTTCTATTCCGCTCGATGATGCAAGGAGAGAATATGCATTGATTAGTTTCTGTTTACTTGTCCTTGACAGTATTTTCTATTCTATTCTATCCTATTGCTATCATAATCGGTCTGTAAATTAGCAGCAGTGAGGGTCTGTCTTCACACTTCCTTCGTCGAAAAACATTCGGAACTGATTTCTGTGATTATCAGGGATCACAGCTCCTACAGTGGACCGTTATACAGCCAGAACCACGACAATAGTAGAATATAGTTTTATAAATAGTGCGGCCACTCCACGATCCCGTGAAGATTGCCCTCTTAACAATCTTCCTTGGTCAATTGCTAACATCTTGCTAAAACAAACAACATGGTTCATGAACGTTTCCAATCAAATTAATGATCAATGCCTTCTTAGATTCTTAAGCTAATAATCATACATATGCAACACATCTCTAGTCTTACTACCATCTAATGTGCCAGTGCAAGCGCTTGTTAAATGCTCTATATTAAGACTTGTATGCTGTTATGTACAAGTGATCCGGATGTAAGTGAAAGTGATGATTGGCATGTTAGTCTCTTTTCCCTCTAACTAGATCCCGACTATCCGGAACTAGTCAAAATGCGGATTGCGCAGCATACTCCCTCGAATCATATGCACGAGGTCAGAAGCCAGAATAACACTCGATGAGGTCGAAGTGAGAGATTCTTAGGCACTAAGTGATGCGTCATCAGTTGAGATCGAATTAGATATTTACAAATTACATAAATATGGCGAATAAATCGTGATGAAATGCTTCAGGTGAGGAATAGATTTCACTATTCACCAAGTACTCACCGCGCCCTTGGTGTAGAAATTGAAGTTGCACTTGTTGAGACACGCATCAGGAAGCCCTCGCTGTTCGCAACATTTCCGGAAGATGAAATTCGGATTCTGAAAGTTCGAATTGTCTTCGTATCACGGCTGTTATTGCTAATATACTGCTACTATTTCTTAGAAAAGCCTGCAATAAACGACAAATACTGCTAAAATTTCGTACAGGTAGTAAGGGTTTATGGGTCCTCCCATTTCTATGTCGCATTCCACATCCCACTCCATTGGTCCTTTTTAATTTTAAGCAAATTCGTACAGAATAGAGCGCCGAGGGGATGGTTATTGATGGCTATTTTGCATGGCGGCGCATCTTATTGAGAATGGCGAACGCTTAGTAACCTTGTCTTCCACTAAAAATATTATCATCTCTTGTGTGATAAGGCCGTCACTGTTGCTAGAGGTGAAAGTACGAAATGGTGGGTGTAGTCGGCTACAGGGTAGCCATGAATGACTATCCAAAACGTCACATCATGCCCGGACATTATTGTGCTTGACGTTGTTCGCGATTTATTGCAGAGCGGAATGATTCCCCATCTCCAATGGACTAATTCTGCTCCGGCTGACTCAGTTAATAATACAGAGCGCTCACGGAAAAGAATTTCGTGACCATTTGTCACACGGTGAGCCTTATGCTCAATTTCAACTTAATAAATAGATTATTGAAGTGTTAACTATGGAAAATGGTCATGTTCTAAATCTCGATAAATATTTCGGCTTTTTTTGTCTACAAACACAGGACAGAACCAAAACATCTATGGCTCTGTACAACGTTCGTCTACGACTTGCCGATATAGCAGGAAGCCGATACAAGAAATCAAATGGTGATACCTTAATTCGGTCTTTATTTTGAACAAAAACAATTTGCCTGAAAATGGAACTAAACTGAGACGAAGAAATGAAGTGTTTCAATCCTGTGTCTCCTTTATAGGTACAGTAACCAAATTAACTGAAACGCAGATGCCGACATTCTACTGAAGTGCCTCTTAGCTAATGAAGGGATTTCCTTTAGCATTAGACGAATATAACTTCTGTATCTAATAGTTAGCTCTCACATGAGGCAATGAATAAAACATTTTAACTTACGGTCAATTTCTGTAAAGTGACGTTGTCCATCTGTTTTCTGATGAAACCCGCGCTTAATGGTTTGGTCGTTTTGCGATTTATTCCTGTTGTGAGTCGCTTGTAAGATTTGCCCTCAACTCCACTTTCCTTCGACTTCCAATCGTCTTCGTCACTGATGAATATGCCCTCCTGAAATCACAATCCGTCAGTTGAGTGAGGAAACCGACAAGGAAATCACGAAATTCATCCGATTTCACTCACCACCTTCTTTGTTAGGGCACTTCGAGCCCGATTACGAGCACATCCGTACTGTCCGCATTGGTACCCTGGTTGACAAGCGTTCGGTTGACAAGGAAGTGGTGGTGGAGGAGCACATAATCCTCCACCGCTACCACAAACTCCCGAGGTTAGACACTGAAAGAATTCGACGTTTTTGTCTTCATCACCATTCATTATTGAAAAGTCAACTTCTATATGCACCATATTTTTAGAAAATTATTTGTTGAAATTAAAAATTAAAAAAACTTAAAAAAACTGAAAATTTTTAGAAAAACGTGTTTAACACTATATTCTGAAATGCGGATTGCGCAGCATACTCCCTCCCAGTTATGAATGATACTATGTCAAAACATTCATTCAGAATGACTTCATCTTTCACCAACCCCTTAACAAATCACTGTTGCACTGATCTGATTATAGAAGGTTAAAGAGACATAGAACGGACAGAGACCAAAGTCCCAATCCACTGTGCTAAGAAGGTAAGAGATTGTGATCGTCTGGAAGATTTCAACTGTGGCATAAATAAATGTAGAATATGTAAATATGGTGTGTTTTTCACCAAAAGAGAAATGGAATGGTGGCGAAAATATATGTATATTTATTTATCGATTTAGTAACCTATGTATTTGTTTATTTATGAATATTCCACCAGAATTCCTGCTACTTAGAATGACATAGAAGTGCTTTGCTATAAAGTAGATGGTATCCAAGAGGAGTTTCAGTTACGTGCCTCAAAAATGATAGATTACCCATCGCTCACGTATAACTACAGGGAAGCTGTGATATGAGCAAAATTCGGAGCCTCAGCTGGGCTTCGAACTTTCCTAAGATTCCGAGCTTCACTCATATCTCGGCATTCCTGTAGTTGTATTTTACCTCATACCTTGTCATGAAAAAAGAATGGACAAAAAGTAAAGATTGAAACAACCGGATTTGTTTTTTCTTGACAAAACCAATAGGAGCAACATCGCGAAGTGAACGTTTCGGTCGAACAAAGATGTTACACTTGAGGAAGTCGAGGGCTTTCCTTTTATTCTAACAAACGCTGCGACCATCGAGAGGCATCATTGTCTCATTCTACTGCGAGTGTTCGTTTATTTGCTCCCATTACAGATCATTCGCTCATATCCATAGTTCCGTCATCACAGCGCTTGTAGTCTTTCATCAAACCAAGTGGAATGTGTCCAATTTATCAGTGGTGAACTAAGTGCGAAAGAGAGAAGCTCCGCGATGATACTTAACCTCATACAGAGACTTGGTATCATAGTACTACACAGTTTCAGATTTACTTTTGAGCCATTAACAGAAGAATTTTACTAACTGTTTTATACCTTCAAAAAAAGGTTTTCCGATCCTATATCTTCCACTAATACATTTATTCGAGCAATATAGACCAGGAGGAAATGAAGGATGTTTTCACTATGCGAAGTACGGACTAAATCGATCGACTGATATTTCAAATGCGTTGTTCACGAATTGAAGCTGTTCATCGTTAGACTGTTCTCCATTATACTCTCTAGGCCAGCATTTATGAATGACAGTGTTCAGTAGAGGAAATAGAAAACATCTTTTATTGAATCGTTGATGAGCAAACGAAGATGTGATTACAATGTTGTAAATTTTATTTACCGCCTACTTTTTTCAGCGGCACGATGTGAAATATAACCACGGGGATACTAACCTGTGAGAAAAACTGGGAGCCTCAGCTGGGCTTCGAACTAGTTACTACCCTTACTAGGGCTGTGCTATCCACCACATTAACCGATCTCCTTGCTTTGTTTTTCTCTTAGCTATGCTCTTATAGCTTTCTCCATAATGATGCGGTCGTTGATGTAATGACCACAGAGAATTGAACTACACCTTATTTTTATACCAATCAACATTAGTAAGACTTGTGGAATGATGGTATCACGACAAGAACCGGCAATAGATGTCTTTGGTTCGACACCTGACCACAACGTTGCTGTTGATTGATATGATGCGTTCCGAACGTACACCTGGTAGGAAACTTTGTGCATACAACGTGTAGTATTATGGAGTGTTCTAAAATGTAAAGTAGAAAAAAATGCCCGTTCATATCTTCATAGGACGAATCCGCAATCATGTAAGTGAAGTGAGTGAAGCTCACATACATGATCGACCAAGATCACTGAAAAAATTAGGAAAAGACCAAAGGAGCTACGAATACGTTCAGCTCTTTTTAGGCCATTTTTAAAATCCGCTGAGTGCTCCTTTTACCGTTTTGGTCATTCAAGTATCTCTGCGAACTTAGTATCCCAGCAAGTTCTTGTTTTTGCGCTATCGTAGAAAAAACTGAAGAAAAGCTAACTGCTTGTGGAAGTAAAAGCTACTATGAACGAGAATTATTCAAGAAAAAAATGATTAGAAAGCTACTTTCCTACGAACATCGACAGATGTTCGTCATTGAGGTAAAATGAAGAGACTAAAATATCATAGACCTGGACACGACTAAGTGAACTGCAGTCTTCATTTAAACGGTTTCCGGAAAACATTCAGGAAACGTCATGGATAAACTCTACGCTTGCAATTTTTATTCTTTCCCAGAAGTGGAGATTGTTGAATCAAGTTTTTATGTTTCCATTCCCGTGATTTAGGTGCCACCCTGCTTCACCGGGATTTTATTTTATTGACGAAACGAACCAACTACATTTCAATCTATTTTTGACCCTATATTTTGCAGGCACGAACAAATTCCTAGTTTTTAAAGTTCTTTTAATTCAGCAAAACAAAAGCATTCCAGATTTTACTCTCCATGGAGAGTTTTCCGAAAACGAGCAGTTTTACTGAGTTTGGTTTCATTAGATCCATTCTACTTACCTGAAAAGAAAGCTTGATAAGACTAAGACACAGTAAGGATTCAACGATCATTGGTAGGCAGTGACAAAGGATCAATCGATGACCTGGAATCACCGCGTGTGTTCGAAGGTGGAACAAACTCAGCTCTTTCCTTCTTTGATGCAAAAATGGAAAATAATTGTAAAAATTACTCAGAAGTAAAGGGGTAACATGGCATGGAAATGTGAGTGACTAACAAAAGGGTGGGCATATCGGAGTGTATTTATATGGTGCGCAAGAACCGGATAGATGTCCCGCAGTTGAAACACTCAGTGACGAGGAATGACCAAATCGTTCAGATGACGACGACGACCAGATGACTACAGTGATTGTTTTTCGTGAGACCTTGAACACTGAAAAGATCTGTAAGCACGTCGGTGGAGTGCCGTACCAAATTAGCACCACAATCAGTCCACTTCAAGTTGGGACAAAATTTCCTCAAATGATTTCAATTTGGTTAAGCACGCTTTTATCTGTTTTCACCACCTTACACACCAGCAGGAGATGAAGATTAGAAACAAGAATAGATGTCAACTAGCTCATCTCCAGCTTAACAAAACATTATTAAGGAAAACAAAACTACATATGGAAGAACAACTAGAAGCAACGGTCGGTCTTGTTCCTCTTTTTCTCTTCCTATGGAGGCTTTCTCCAAGCTATTGAGGTTATCTCTTCCTTCTCAGTTTTCTGGACCCTGTTTTCCAATTTTAAAAAAATGCTTTAAAGAAATAGAAAATGAAAAAGGATGAAACTCTCGGCGTTGATCAATCTCTGAGGGTGCGCCATGCATTCGATTTCATTAAGAATCGTTTGAAGGTGAATGAATATCTGACCTTTACAATGACTCGCGGTGGTCTACCAATGAATCGAGCCATCCTGCCAGGCAAGTCTGGTACCAATTTGCCGACCCCGGAGAGATGAAAAGCTCAGAGATCGATTCCATGGAGATCGATCATGGCGATGGGCGTGGGATCGATTCCACTTGTGTGTCGCAGTCACGCCTCCAACCACTGCGCCACATGCGCCTTTTTTTAAAAAAGAAAAAGATGGCCTAGGATCATAAATTACAACGTCATTTACAACAGATGCTGGTCGGTCCGTTCCTATCTGTCGCCTGGTCCGAAGCACAATTTACACTTTACCAGCTTTCTTTTTGGTCCAGATTTCTAGTTCTCGAGGAAATCGTGTTAAGAACAATTGCACTTTCTTTCCGCATATATGGCTCGGCACTTTTTCTCAGAGTGGCTGAAGGTGTGAGATTTCATTTAGGATGGCGGTGACTACCAGCATAGGTTTTTATAACGTAGGCTTGCCGATGGAATGTTCAAACTCTCTATCAGCTTCAGTTACACTTACATAAGGATGAAGTCCTGTTGCACATCCATGTTAGACGTCAAAGAACACCTACTCGCTAGAACAAGTAGGTGAACAATTAAGTTGCTGCGGGATTGTGTTCACATTTTAAATTAACAGTATTAGTTCCCACGGTTATATTTCCTGAATTTCTGACAAGTTTGTGGAAGAACTGTGGCAGGATTGCGTGTAAGTACCCAAACGTTGGTGAATCTCGCTTTCTAAGCAAATATTCATTTGGCTGGGAGGCTTGGTATTTTTAATGAAAACCTTGATGAATAAAATACGAGAAACAACTGCAACTTTTCGACAGCATTACAAGTGGGATATAAGGGCACGAGGAAGTGGTCGGAGGCGCCCTGTGACAAATACGTGGGATGGATACCCGCGTCCGTGGCTCGGCAAGCCTTTCATCCTCCGGGGTCAGCAAATTGGTACCAGACATGTCAGGGGGATAGCAGCACTGCACTGACTCGATACCTCGGTAGGTCGCCACGAGCCATTGTAAAGACTAGATATTCATTCAATCACTTCTAACGATGCTTAATGAAGTCGAATGCGTGACGCATCTCTCAGGGATCGATCAACGCCAAGTGGTCGATGGCTGACGTTTCGGCGATTTCGCCTTTCTCAGAGCCGTAATGTTACGAGTGGGACAGTGAGCCGATACCAACCTCGCATCAGCTAAAGAAGATCAGTTTATATAAATATTATATTATTTATACATATAAACAAATATATCATAGGGCGCGTGTGGCCCACTGCGACGCGCACGTGGAATGCGCCCGTGGCCCACCAAACCTTCCATCCTTCCGGAGTCGGCAAATTGGTACCAGACTTGTCTGGGAAGATAGCAGCACTGGCTCTATAGATCGGTAAGCCATCGCCAGTCACTGTAAAGGCCAGATATGCATTTAATCACCTCCAACGATGCTTAATGAAGTCGAATGCATGGCGCATCCCTCAGGGATTGATCAACGCCGAGAGCTTTATCCTTTTTTTTATCACATTATCATTTCACTAAACCTAACTTATTTTCAGAGTGTTCTTTAGAACTTGATACTTTATGTTTCTTGGGCTCGCCACGGAAGCTGATTTATCATCCGAGCACTAGGTTTCGTTCAGAAACAGCGATTCTCGGCCTAGGTTGTCTTCTAGTTACAATTTTGTTGGAAACAACAAAGTCTTTCCCATCTTGTGCTGCTTTTTCGAGTGCCTAACCTTTGTTACATATGTGGCGGTTTGAGAACCTTGCAGCGGACACCTAGCAGAGTAGTTCGTTTAACCGTTAGCGTTGTGCAGTAGTGAAAAAAGTGACATTATAGGCTGAGTATAAAAATTATAGTATATGAGAACAACGACCGTCAAAAAATAGATTCTCATCAATCGTTCATTTTCTTCGTGCATTGTTATAATGCTGTATCATCCTAAGCAGCGAACAGCTTGAGGTACACAATGTTGCCGATGCACTGTTAGGCAATGGCCACAGGTTTTGGATAGTTGTTTTTTTTTGCTATTAGGTTTGTTCGACGTCGTGTTCGTCGTCTAGGAATGAAGAATTGACCATTAAACGTAAGAGTTCAGCTTTGACCAATCCTAAAAAGATTTGTCAATCATTCGACTTCATTAAGCATCACAGAGGTTATTGAGTGCATATTTAGCTCTTATAGTGGCTTACAGTACGCAGCAAATGATCACGTCAGTGTTCGAACCCTCCTAAACAGGTCTGCTAACAATTTGCCGATGTCGGAGCGATGAAGACCTCAGAAAGTCTGTCTGTGTGGTAGAGCATCTTTAACGACTGTACGATACTCGTTCTGCATTCAGCTATACTTAAAGCAATGTGTAAGTGAAATCAACTTGAAAAATATATATGAGTAAATTTCCCTACTTCATTAGACTTTCTGACACTAATATGCCACAAAATCTATTATGTGACTCGCCACCTATATGACTGTGCTTATCCGGGGTACAAATTTCCGTTGAGTACACCAGAATTCTTATGCCAGTTAGCCTGAACCATCGGTGATCTCGTGGGCTATAATCGTCGTGAAACTTGCTACGTTTACAAATCCCACCGTACAAGGCTTCGCGCTCTTTCCTATTCATCCCCATCGTAATCGTACAAAAACGTGTATCCACTAATCGCAGTCACCCGACGGACTTAAGAGATTTTCATCCTCTGGTTGTGATGGAACAATTTCTATGAAAAGTGAAAGTGTGGTAACCTAACTATGAGGAGTGTAGCACAGTGTTAGTGCTGTCCTTCAACACACACATGGTTAATCGTTCGACTTTTACTCTCGGCTAAGCGAGCCCTCCATCTCTACGGAGTCGGCAGATTGGTGCTAGACTTGGCTGAGAACTTAGAAGCACTGCCGTTCTACATCGCTACGTTTCCGCAGATTTTAACAAGTACCAATTTGTTCACGTCTAAAATGCTACGAATGGAATCCAATGCATAGTTAATTCCGAAGTAATTGATCAACGTCATGGCTGAAGCTCTTCAAGTGTTAACAATGGAAAATATCAGCTAAACGTGATTTTTAGGCATCTGCGCGTCTGATATCCATTCAGGTGGACAAAAATTGAAAGGTAATGTAGAACTTGGGAATATCCGAACACTTTTGGTGCTATTGTACGTACGAACAATGCGCCAAAACTGTGAAGAAGACGAAGTCTCCGAAGCAAAATCGTTGAAATGTTTTTCAAAGCAAAGTGCGTTTCAACAATTTTGCGTCACTTTACTAAGAGCATTTTGTATTAAGAGCTATATTAGCCGATTGAAATCTATTGTAGCTTGCAAAATCCACTTTGCGTTTTGAAATCAGCGGAAACAAAAGAATCGATGACGTTTCATGTCCTACGCCTAGAATTACCGACATGCACATTTCTGACAATGTAAATCACAAGTAAACCATAGCGAAATCGATTAATTCCGCTCGCAATTAAAGGATAAAGAATGGATAGAGCTCTCGGCATTAATCAATTCCTGAGGATGCGCCATACATTCTACTTCATTAAGCATAGTTAGGAGATGATTGAATGATGTACTACCGATGTATCAGGCCGGTGCTGCTATCTTCCCAGGTAAGTCTAGTACGAATTTGCTGGCCCTAGAGGGATGAGAGGCTTGGTGGGCCACGGACACGTGGATCGATTCCACGTGAATTTTGCAGGGTGCCTCCATCCACTGCGCCATACGTGCCCTCACTGTTACTACTTGGATACTTGGACGGTCCGTCTTACGAGTTGTGCGGACCCCAGCACATATGCCATTCGTTCCTTTCTCTCGCAATCGTAGTCCATGGTGGTGGTCTTGTTCGAGCACGTTATCGCTTGCGAGTCTCATACCGTGATCTGTAAAACAACTGCAGCTGCGGGTACAGCTGATTAACTTTGTTTACAAACATGTTCGCCTAACGTGTAAGTAGGTCCAAGGGGACGTTTGCATTCTCTTATTGTACTCATCAGCCGCGTCGGTTGGTGAGTAGCAGTTGATGATAGTGATCTTCTTATGATGCGACAGTTGAAGACGGAGGACGGCTATCCGAGGGGAAAGGATCTCGTATGAGTCGACGAGATGGACAATGGACTGGTGGACGACAAAGCCTACGCCGCCGACATTTCGTGACGGGACCTTCCCTCCACGGATCACAAAGGTCCCATTGTTTAATTGGCGTATGTCGGTCCTCTTGATTCTTGTTTCTTGTAATGCGATCACATGAAATTTAATGCGATCTGCAGCTGCAAGAATGGCGTGAAGATCGGCATCTGTGGAGAGTGTTCTCTCTCTCCACTCTCCACACTCTCCACTGTTACTACTATTTATTTAATAATATGATCCGCCACCACATCTACTCTACCGATCTCAGCACTTTTTGCCTACCATTAGCTTTATTTTCGCACTCATCGCGCACAGTTGCCTTCGAATATTTCGGGCCTTGCTTCAGCTGTTGCTTTAGGATTTCGTCTTCTTTAAGAATGTCGTAGAATGCTGGTGGAGTCAGTTCTGTTTACAGTCCTGGAAATAGTCGAGCTAAGGTGGTCTCATGGGGATTGGAGGAGAGCGTTTGGAAAAGGTCGAACTGCTGCATTTGCTTCCTTAACGGGAGCGTCACTAACCACTGTGCTACTAAGCCACTGTACCTCATACTTATATTGGTTATACTTGTTAACCTATTAGCATTATTCTTCGTAAAACAGAGCTAATCAAAGTTTCTGAAGACAGCGTTTCATTAATATTCTATTCAAATATGATATGAACAAATTCTCCAGTGATGAAATCTAATAGATCACTGCCTGGAACATCTATGACGAAAAATGCGGTTTATCCTGCTCTGCTTCCTCAATTTTTAAGTGAAGGTTTCATAGTGCAGCACTGATCCGAAATGTTCTCTCCAAGGAAGTAGTATTTAATTTAACCGAGCTCTATCACTCCATCACTTCTTGGTCGTACGTAGGCATCTAAACTTACCAGAATTGCAATGGTTTGGTCTTTAGAGGAAGTCGGAGAAGAACCGGATAGCTCTAAATGGCGTAGGGCATGGCCAATGCAGCTCAGCGCGTTTTTAGCCGTTTGTCCTTCAAATAGCGCTTAGCATAGTTAGAACCTTCTAAGGATGCCCTTGAAAACTGTTTCACTTCGCCGGAAACTGGTTTACTAGCTTTCAGTTTCACCGCTCATCTAACCGGTTTATTCTCTTTCTCCGAATAGACTGGGAGGAAATACCCTTGTTGTCGGCAGATGAAGTCCAAGTCTGCAGCAAATTTATTGAGAACCAACCGCTTGCATATCAATGGGTAGGTATAATTTTTCCAGGTAGGCAACGTATTACAACGAAATGTTTATTGGATTAACATGGGACGATCAATTAATCAGATTATTAAAGCCCTTCGAACTGAACGTTTTAGCAAAAAATTTTATTCTAGCTTCCTTACATGGGCATGTGATTTACAGTGGTCTATTGTTGCCTTGGATAGTTGGATTGCCCAACTTCACTGGTTGTGCGGGCCCTAGCATAATCTCCACTTTTTGGAGATTTTCTGGTTAAGCCATTGTGGTACCCTGGAATCCTGAGGAAAGCCTGGGCAAAGTCTACCCCAGGTCTTCAGCACCACAGGCAGTCGCAGCCCTTGTGGATCAGAGGGAGATTTATCACCATGCGATTACTTTGATACGAGGACGGTGGTGAATCTTGGTATTGGTTTCCTCTTAGCTGAGCTTCCTGACAGAAACGCCGGACTCCTTCTGAGCTTGGGAGACCCTGCAGTGGGGACGAATTCCCTTGTTGTACATCTCGGCCTGACGCCCATGAAGCCCTCCCAGTCACGTTGAGGCGGTAAACTGATAGGAGGACAGTGATCTGTTAGCCTAAGAAAGTGGAATTGTTGTGCGACTAGTAGTGACACCACAATACCTTTGGTAGGATGGATGAAGCGGAAAGTAATGAAGAAACACTGCCAAGCTATTATCGAGTGAGCACTTATGGAAGAAGACGACATAGCAAGTACAATTCATCTAGCTACAGAAATATAATACCAGTGGTAAGGTGATTTTACTATTAATGAATAAGGCATTTGAAAACTATAGGTCGCAGTGGAAATCTTCAGTCCTACGCTTCTGAAGGAGCAGTTAGTCAGCGTTTGCTTAACAGATCACTCTTCCTTGTGCAACTTTTTCAAACTGGACGATGGCTTTATGTCAAAATGAAGTCAAGGTTCTTAATCAAGTCAAGCATGGAATAAAACCCGTGATGTGAATTAACAATCAATTTCTGTAGTTGTTTTGAATTTTTAGAGAAATAATGTGTTTGCTTAGATAAGTTAACAATAGAAAGCCGGAAAGGCGGAGAAAATTCCCACATAGACGAGTTGCTTTTCACATTTGAGCTTAAAGCAGGTTTTGAGCGTAATGGTTCCAAATACTTTAAATGGTGTTCCGGAAGATTTTATACATATGGTTATTACAAGTTCATGTATTCACCTTTAAAGAGTAATCTGTGATGGTTGTTCACATTCACATTCCGACAGGAGCTTCACTGAGCATTGACGTGGTTGTGTCGATACTGTCGATATCACGGAACTAAAACGTGGCTATATCGCATTTCTTTTCATTAGTAAACACCTTACACTAATTTTAGCATCTTCTCAGGTAGTTCCCACTTGATCAAAAAATTGCTAAAGTCATACAATAAACACTTCAGATGACTTGAGGTAACACCAAAACGATGTCGACGAACTGCTTCATCATATTGGTGTCAGACCCCACAGTGCAGCTTACGTTAACGATCCCACTGATATGCTGCTTCATATTCACTAAGAAAAAAGGATTTTTTCCTGTAAACAAAAAGTGGTGCTGAAGATCGGGCGAAGATTTAGACTAGACTAATCAAAGTAGTCTAGAATAAACGCATGTTTAACTTCGTATTTGTGTTTTGAATCCGTTCTCATTCGATTTCTGTCTCTAGGAATTGAACAAGGCATTACATTCTTCTAGCCTTTTCCTTAAGAAGGTGAACTGTGATGGAGCAACATTTTTAGAATACATGAACTTTCAATGATAAACTGAGCTTAACCCGCTAGGAATAGGCTTTTAGACCAAATTCATTTCTGGTTTAATTTAAGAAACCCGTGTGAAACAAAGCTAGACCGATCCTCACACTGACTTTTAGAATTAGTTTTTTGTCTTCGAGTTTAAAGCGTCTCTCTGACTGAGGTTTATGAAACGCTGAAACCTGAATTAAAGATAAATGAGACTTATTTAAAAGGAAGGACAAAGATGAAATCAAGCCTCATTTAGTTCACGAATGTTCTTAGTGCTACGGATTCCATCCAGTCTTCTGATTTTCACACAGGTGCCAACTTCACAGCGGTGCATAATGGGACATCGTCTCCTGAGCTAAGTCACTTTCATCACTTTACTGACAGAAGGATGTGTGCAAAAAATATCACAACTGTTCAATGACACGTTTTTTAGTACTTCCAAGTAAATATTCTGAAGAAATTCTACAGAAGACAGTACGGATTCTTGAACAAGCGAGCAAATTTCTTAGATGCTCAGTGAATGTGGGAGCGTTCCTCAAAGGGACCTCCTTATACATCTAAAATTCCGCCAAATAAAAACTTACTCTTTTTCAAGACATTCAGTATGAACAATTATTGGTGGCAGGTCGAGCAGATCGGGCAAGCACTAAAATTAAAAAAAAGCTTATTAACTGAGAAGGCAGAATCTTCCCTTCACATATGAATCTGACTTCTGGCAACAGACGATGTGCTGTAACTTTCTCCTGAAATCATTCTACAGGTCACGGCCTTTCATTTGCGGAACATTTAAGGACATTTCAATTTACGATCGTTTCAGAAGATTTTTTGGAGAAGCCACTCTTTAGATGATTTTTTTAACTCCACATGGACTTACTTAAACACCGAGACAGGATGGAATATTAGCAACATTCTATGTTCTAATTCAAACGAATTGGATTAAGTAGGCGACGATGGTCTTCGTGACACAGGGATCCCGGGATCGACCTCGACGAACTCTTACAGCTCACCTTGTGCACTTGTCCAAGCAAGCGAGAAAAATGTGACAAAAGCAAGATTTTCTGATGGATTATTATCCAACGGCGGTGTTCTCGTCACCTTTTACTCTCAGTCTTAGTTGATCCAATAGAATTTCAATATCTAAATTCTTTTTTGGTTCAGAATACCGAGACTCTGTATTGATCCATAGTACCAAGACGCTTTATGCATGACTCTATCTAGAGATTATTTTTTCCATCCTATTTTGTCGGCCACCATAAAATTGCTGTCGTCACTAGTCTCATACCCCGATATGCCTTGCCTCGACAAGAACTGTGAATTAGACAAACAATTCTAGCCTTTTTTCTGTTCCTCAAGACTGCAGATGGTAATGGGGAAATTTCACTGTAGCCAGTACCGTAAGTAGGACACGTGCACATTGATTGCAGAATAGAAAGCAGGAAAAAGCGTCAGGTCATGCAGACAAAAATACCACCATCTGCTTGCAGATTTCCCAAGAGGACGTTTTATGCAATTCCAATGATGTTGGGATATCTGTAAAACTCGGGAACGCAAGTGTCTGTGGTGTGGATCGACCCGCCAGTACCCTTTCCGGAGTCTAACTTGTTCAGCAAAACACTGTGCGAGCCTTTCGTTTCGTTTTTCTCTCAGCTAGAAAGCTTTATAATCTATAGAACAAATTTGAGTTTCCCAGAGCCATCTACCACGCTTTCCTTTTGTCACTACAATTAGAATTCTGCACCATTGGATCGAAGAAACGTAAAATCCATCGAAATTCTGAGTTCGAAGTGCTTCCTCTAAAACTACATGTGGCTTAGAAGTAGTGTTGGAGAGAGAACTATGCAAATGCTGCAACAGTCAATGCACTTTACGATCGACAAACGTAATGGCTTGTTGGTTTTCGTTAAGCAGATCTGCCAGCACAGCGCACTATCCCTAGGGAAGCTGTGACTACATTTATATTCACATTTTCACTTTTCTGCGATTCACATGATCTTCACTGGATTCGTTGAAAGTTGCTTTGTAGATTTAGGAGAGTACTGACACTGTTCATTGAACACGTCTCCAGTTTGTAATGCTGCTGTGAATAGCCTCAAGCAGTTTTTCGTTCTGTGTGTTCATCCTAATTGCTGTTGGTATAATCAGACAGTATCGTTTCGCCAAAGCTTTTGCAGAACGCTGCTTATTTATTCGGTTCACAACGACGAAATCATTCCACTTTAAATCCTTGTTTGAAGAGGATTTTAGTATGACTTTGTGCCAAGGAGTGATAACCAATTGACGATTGAGCGTTCGAGGAGTCTCAATCAATTCTATGAATGAGCTTATCTCCATATATTGACTGCTCAGGGGTTGATTCAGATGCGTAGTTTCCCCGTTTCTAAGCGGAGTGGCTAACGTGTTACTCCTTCAAGGAAAGGTCGCGGTGCAGAACCAAAAGATGTTTTGTGATTTTTTTCAGGGTCGTCTATATTCATGAGCGTGTAATTTAGATGTGCATTTCGTTCACTTGTCATGCTCAAAACATATATTGCAAATTTGACGAACACTTTTCGCTCAAAAAGCGTCGTATTTCGAATCGAAGAGATATAATCGTGCAGTCGACGACTACGGTAGAGGCTCGTGAATGCATGTCCGAAACCAATACTATCGCCATTGAATAAATTGCCTCCTTCGGAATCCCCTAATGCCTTCGGCAATCGGCTCTGTCGGTCACTTTGAAAATATTTTAACACGTCGTGTTTGCGAGACAGGCCTTGTTGTATACTCTTGAAGTCTTCCCAACATGAGTATTCACTGTTGGATAATGAACCACTAGTAAAAGTCAGAACCATAAGAGCATCTTGTCGATGCGAAGCAGAAAGGCATTACAACTTCAAACAATATCTATCGTCATCTGTATCACCTGTAACCCCGTTGATCGTTGAGTGACTCGAGCGGGCACCAGTAAATCCTCCATTTTTCCCTGTCCCGTGCAAGAATAGCCCAGTGGGTTCTGCTCGCTCTAAGGACTCGTCGAGCATCATATCGTTCTTCTAGGTTCTTCATGAAGAACTATGACCATGGCGGTCTTTCTGCAGTACGTCTGACATTGCGAGGAATCCAGTCACTAACGGCTCTTGTCCATCGGTTGTCATTCATACGCATTACGTGTCCGGCCAACTTTATCCTCGACTGCTTGACGTACAAAGCGGCATCTTTGATTTTTGATCGTTGACGCAGGTCGGAGCTTCAGATCCCATCCCTTCCATCCGTTCTTCATGAACATCGTTTCCTTGAGATTTAATTGAAGACCAATCTTTCCACACGCTTTATCAAAGTCCGCAAGCAT
>MQTX01000131.1:0-101157 GCA_009735665.1 Angiostrongylus cantonensis
TTCCGCAACGATAGAGACGGTGATTGGATGAGTTCGCAGAGAGTGTACTTAATCTCATGTAAAGCGCACGTTGTGAATGCGTTGGCGAAAGCGGTATACCACTCTGCATCCGTGTAGAAGAGTACCTGGTAGGCAAATTATATTTAAAACTAAATACTCCACAAAGTGCACATAGGACGCATAAGTATAACGGCGAAGATTTTGAAATAAAAGTCGCTATGCTCGTAGGAGTATCGAAACCATCAGCGCTTAAACTCTTGGAGCTTTGTTGGCAAAATCCCGAAAACCAAAAAGGATCCTCAAGGAGAAATGCTTCGTTATCATCAGTGATCTTACCCTCATTAAAGAACCATGTGAACTCTGTGCGGTAGATCTCCACGTGAAATACTCAATGTAACACTCGTATAGAGAGCTGAGTGGGCTAAAAAGTTGTTTTATATTCGACGCCTATGAAAATCATCTATCGTGGTTTTTTTTTATTAAGATTATGGAGATGTCGGTTGACTAGGTTACTGTTAACGTGACACTTCCAGGCTCTCAGGAAGGTGAAATCCGCTGAAACCTAGCTGTTGTGAATAAATAACATGCGATAGCAACATAGTGTGTGCTTATCAAAGAAATAGACAATTGTTCATCAATGTCGAGAGTAACAGAAAGTCGATTTTTGGAAGTCCTTTGAGATTTTTTCGGTTCGTAGCTTGAATGGAGACACAATATCCGCCTCTTTTGTCTACTCCATCAGTTTTCATTTATAATCAACACCTTTTAGACTGTTAAGCAAACAAGAAATTGATAAAAAGGTTGATTTAGCAAATAGTTCGGGGTTGTGGTTTTCCTCAGAGCCGATGATTGGAGTGGGTGGCCCACAGTAGCTCGTGCTCGCATTGTGTGTCGTCGTAGGTATATTGAATCGAATCATCATTATTGGAGCACTGCTCGAACGAGATAGCATCATTCGGTGATGCTTGCTTATTCCAGGCGGTTGCTGATAATACTGATTGTCCGTTGAAAATAATTCTTTCTATAACGAACAGTCTATCCGACAGCACTCGGTTCTGCACTAGGTAATACACAGCGGAAGTCATCATTTAGTTTTTTCCTCGTCAAGTTAGATTAAACGCATGCAGTAAAAAAACAGTAACGATTTACTGTAGGCGGTTTACCATCACGTTCTGACAGATTGGTTGTGGAGACGATTCTTTGAGTCCTAGAAATGCTCTCCAACGTTATAAAATCTTTCCTGTGTTTCTCGTATATAGATCCTTACACAATGTTGTCACCAAATGTGTGATGAAACAAATTGTTTTGTAGCCTTCATTATAGGCTCACCTCAATCGCTCCTTCATCGACTTCATTATATCCGTGCACTCTTTCATCCTCGCAAGGATGAGAATGCTCCACCCATATCGTTTATAAGGAAATTCCACCTACCGCACTGCTCCTCTTTCAGTTGACTGCATCAATTCTTAGTTGCACAAGATTTTATGCATATGCTTCTCGACCCTGGTACCACGACATTCATCATTGCAGAAGTCTGTCGTATCCATAAAGTAATCGTCTCTGTTTTGTACTATCTTGGCGTATTGGTGTTGTTATATTGTAACTATCGAATTAATATTCTCTATATCACCCGTCACCTATGTCACCTGTTATTCCGTTGATTATCGATGGACTCGAGCATGCGTCACTAGAACTTCCGTTTTTCTCTGCCGCTTGCAAGAGTAGCCCAGTGGGTTTTGCTTGCTCTGGGGAGTTACTGAGCAACATACCATTATACCACCGTTTTCGTGAAGAACTGTGACGATCGGCTCGGCGGTCCTCCTGCAGTGCGTTTGACATCCCGAGGAATCCAGTCACTAATGGTTCTTCTCCATCGGTTTTTCCATTGCGTAACCACCCCATCACCATATTTTTGACCGTTTGGTCTATAAATTGGCGCCTTTGATTCTTGGTCGCTGCTGTAGATCGGTGATTCAGATTCCTTCCCTCATTTGCGTGCTGCAGGATCTCTCATATTCGCAATTTCGATTGCGCACTCAATAATGCCTGGTGAACTTTATATGGCTTACTTAGCGACTAGGTTTTTGACGAATATGCAGTAAGGATTGTGGAGTCGGTCGGAAAGATGGGTTTGAAATCTGGTGTTCTTTGACCTCTTCACCACATCCTTGATGCTATTGAACGTTCACCAAGCCTCCCTCTTTCTCCTGCTCAACTCTGGAGCATAGCCATTCATCATGTTGATTTCGCGACCTGCGTAGAAGTAGTTAGAACATTTCGAGATATTCCGCTGAGCGTGAATCGCGAATACGAAATCAGTCTGTTGCTGACGAAAGTCGTTTTTGTGAGATTTAATGGAAGACCAGTCCTTCCACAAGCGTTGTTAAAGTCGGCAAGCACTCATTTCGCCATGCTAATGCTTGATGTATAAGAACAAACTCATAAGCAAAACGAATCTTGTTTAATTATCGACCATCGATTTTTACTCCCATATTGTCCCATTCCAGTGTTCGCATGACGTTCTCAAGGGCAGTGCTAAATAATTTTGGTGAAACGGTATCACTTTGCCTATCCCAACTTTCGACTTTTATTTTAATATCTTTATATAATGGTGATATTTTGGCTGTGAGATTCTTACACAGCCTGAGAAGAATCATCGTATAATTAATAAGTACGCCTTGGGTGTTCAAGGCTTTCATGGCTGCTTATCTCTCAGTTGATTCAAAAACTCTTTAAATCAGTGAAAGTGAAACAGAGGTCACTTGTACTCTCGCAATATTTCATTTAACCCTGTAATCGTGCACATGTGGTCCACCTTACTGGATGCATTTCAAAACACCGCTTTCATGCATAACTGTTCTGGGTCAAGTGTTCTATCAATCCCGTTTAAGATGGTCCAAGTGAAGTGAAGAGTTGATGGACGACGGACAGCGAGCCGTAGCTGCCGATATCTCGGAGATCTCCCTTCTTGAAAAACAACGCAGTCTTGTTAGTTTTCCATTAGTAAATAACCTTGAATTTTAGCAGGTAAGATGTGAAGAGCCCAGCCAGTGTGTTTCTGAGGAGTGTTGGAAGGTTCTCCAGGTGTTCGGGTCTTATCATGCGCGGACCTGGTATTGTTCGCTGTTTCATCAACGAAATAGCTTGTTGGATTTTGGAAAGCAGAGCAGGTTGGACTACATATCCATCCTCTTTTATTTCACTTGAGAGCAGGACGATGGGCTATTGAAAAAACCCGAATATTAATCGTAAATGATCTTTTCCTTTGGCTTTCTGGAAACTCTAACTGTTCGTTTGGGCGTCGAAATTCAATCATCTTGAATTTGTAGTTGAATAAGCGCCAGCAGGCTGTGCGAATGTTTTTCCTAGCCTCTGCAGCATTGACCGTAGCTGATGCTTTTCTTTGTTTTTAAAGATCTTCTTTTATCGTATTTCCGCATTGTTTTAAAAGTTCGAATGTGAAGCGGCGGTTGCTCGAAGCTCGTCCGATTCAACGCTTGCGCTTTAGCTCGAGTTTTTCTGGAGATAGAGATCTCTAAGTGACTTTCGAACTCTAGGCTTTCATAACGCAAACGTAGAGATGTCGAATGAGCCAATCGTATTCTTCGCCAGTGTTACCAGTGGCGGTATCCTTCCATAAATCGACTAATGAGTCGCATAAATGCCAGTTTATAGTGGTTTTTTAAATCTTGTTTTTGACTTCAGCGGCTTTCTCTCCATTTTACCAAAAAATGGAATCTCCTGCGGAGACGGTGGTCTGATCCGGTGTAAAATTTTGAGACAATGCCTACAACTGATAGGCAAAGCCTTCGATTTACTACAACATCTCTTCAACCATAGACAACTTTTTCGGGTTGTTAGTTGTCCGAATGATTCGATGATTATGGCCAAACTCGTTTTGGGCGGGGTGCAAGCCGTTATGTCATGTTTGGAGAAACAGTTCTTCTCCGGTGTCATAGGCGGCGTCGAATGGAGGGCTCTTTCTCGTTTTCCCATTTCAGCAGGCTATGTTGTTAGCAACGGGATGACGGAATGGGACCTTTCTGTAAAGGAGATCCGTTGGCTCTTTCTATACAAAGGTTTTTTAGTTCCACAAGTTTAAATTGAGCACTTGGGCGCAGTAAAACGTGGAAGACAGGGAGAAGATTACTAAGTATCTACCATGTTATCCCACCCACTGCTTAGATCAGACTGACACAAGAGGCACAATCCTGTTAATCCACAATCATATCACGAAGCATCTCATTTTGGTCTGGTCTTTGTTAAATTCTTCTATATCATCTGTAGGCCTAGATAATGTAGCACCACGGCAAGCCGAAACGAAGTCCCTCAAATGAAAGGAAACAGCAGATCATCGCTATAGAACCATAAAACGGCGTTAAGTAGAACTTTAAAGATGTTGCATGCCTTCGGCTGCATTAGGAATTGTAAGTGTTTTTGAGTATTTATCTAACCTATCCGTTGAATTTTCAACTACATACCGAGTTATCCAACCGCGGCTTCCTTTTCCTACAATAGCAGCCCGATGCGGAATCATTCTACCGGACTGGGATGGATGAAGGGCTTGTTTTGCCGATGTCCCCTACTTCAAGTAACAGCTATGTGTGTTTTGCAAATCGGTGCCATCAGCAGATCGATAGAACTAGCTGAGAGACAGACGGCCCCCATGGTGTGTTGGCGAGCGCGTTAGCCTCCGGAAACGATAATAGCGCGTTCGTTCATTATCACAGACATTCGCGGTACGGAGTCTTGTAAATATCTCAGCATCATTGTGGTTATATTTCACATAATACCCTGCTATAAAAAATTGTAGTAGGCACCAAATAAAGAGTTAGCATTATGTGTGTTTCGTCGCTACCTCTGTGATCTGAATCAACAGCATTGCGATCTATGCTCTAAATGTTGCGGTGCCTGATGCTTATGAGAATGTAGAGCAACGTGGGAATTTTCTTCTAGTACTTTTGTGTAGAAATTCGCCTTCTACATCGCCTTTTATCGGTTGGTCATTTTTTCATCCTTACTTTTTTATTTTTGATTTCGGTTTCAACATCCTCTCCGAACCCACTAGTAAGAAGAGCGAACGAATCGTTGCCGAAAAAATTCTCTTTTCGGATCCATATCGCGGTGGAGACTTGGAAACGCGTATTGAGGACTCTAGGGAGGATTAAATTGCTCACCAGCGGTAGGCTAGCTTCCATACCCAGCACACTGGATGCTACCATCTATGACGTCAAGAGGAGAGGCCGTTCAGAAGCCATAAAATCTCAGGATGCGCAAGATCTCACTGGGAGCGGATCTGACAAACACACTCGACACGTCATGGAGATTGTTTCTTAGTATGCACGTATCTTATCGCTCTCATTGACCCTGATCGTAACGCCCTGCTTAACGCTGCAGATCGCATCAAATTTCATGTGATCGTCCAAGAGGAACAAAAGCAGAAGATCGGCATATGCGAAGTAAATAACAGGACCCTTGTCATCCGCAGAGAAAACGTCCCGTCACGAAAAGTCGATGGCGTAGGCTTTGCGTTCACCGGTCTATCGTCGATCTCGTCGTTTAGTACGAGATTCTTTCTCCGTCTTCCATCTTCAGCTAACTCGTGATAAGGAGATCACGATCATCATTTGCTACCCACTGGCTGATGCGTTTATATGCGCCCTATAATCAGTTGGATGAAGTTATCCGTAATGATAAAGCGTCCTACATATTTATAACCAGATACTTCAACGTAAGAATAGGAAAGCCCAATGAGAGCTAATACAGGAGCGGAAATTTTGGATTAGGAGAAAGAAATCAAGGTGGGCAACGTCTAGCAGGATTCTTGCCTGTGGCACGCCTCTTCCATGGAGACTCGTTCTTCCAGAAGAATTAATTCGTCAGTGGACATGGGTGTATCCTAAATGTACGACTTATGAGGAATTCGACTATATTCTGGTAAACTGAAAGTGGTGCTTGCCTAAAACGTCGGAGGTCCCATTACTCTACACTGAGTTCGTTCTTTTACACGCACGCGAGGATTCGGTTCAGGAATAAGATGGAAAAGAACTCCTGTCGTAATCTGAGGAAAACAAGACAAATCATGCAAGACGAAGATTTTCTAAGGAAAATCCTTTCCTCATATGACTACCAAGGAGAAGAGTTTTCGACAGAAGACCACAAACAGTTTGTCGAAATGCTTAAAAATTGTACCGCATTTGCCTCAGTTCCTCAAAGGAAAGACATTGAATCGCCTCGCCATTACCACTGAGTTGCTGGTGAGGAAAATGAAACTGAAGTATCATCCGACTGCAACATACTTAACAGGGCTAGTAATAAATGCCAGTTGCAAAAGAGTTTTGCGGGAAGATTAACATCAGCGCTAGCAAAAGAAACTGGTAGAAGCAGAACAAAAAAAACCAGTGTGAAGAAATGACGTTCGGTGCGAGTATAATGGTCCGTTGTTAGTCCCGATAAGCGATGACGGGACCACTAAAACTTTTCCTCGTGATATGGAACTGGTGATGGAAAAGTTTTACATAACCTTTTTTTCCACAATGACCTTCTCTAACTCCAGAATCGCCGCTGGAGGAAAACCACTGAGTTCTTTTCTGTGAGGGACAGACAACTTGCGGCTGCAGTTAGAAAACGGATGTAAATGTGCTAGGGTCCTTAAAACTTGTGAAGATGCGCCGTGCAAGTATTCAAGTGCTTTTGTGTAGTTATTTTCACGTTCGATTTTTATGCCGTTGCAGAGATGTCTACAGGAAGAGTTTGTGGCGTTTTATGACCACAGATAATGATGAACAACTTGTGGAAAACTGTGCTTTCTCTAATGAAGACCGTTGAAAAAAAAGTACATTTTCTTCAATGGTGGGCCATGCCGTTTGTTCTAAAGTCGATGAAAATTGATTGCCCACTCAGCTCGAAATATGAATCCATCCAGAAAGCAGTTTACATGTACGCGCGTTGGATTCAATTCGTGTAAAGTACTTAACAAGAACACGCTTTTGTGTATGTTTGCCGGTGATATTATGAAGATCAATCTGGAGATGGCCTAAAAGTTAAACCTACACATGTTCAAAACAAGGAATGAATAGGAATTCTCTCCCACTCTAGCGGGGGAGTTCTTTCTTGGAATCTGCAGCCCCAGAAGCGTTAGCGGAGTGGATATCATCACTACTGTGATGACAATAAACACTGGTTCATGAGCATTGACGTCCAGGAGTATAAATCGGTATCAAAAGTATGACCGAAAAATTTTCCCAAGCGATTCAAACGATCTTAAAACAAATCAGAATGCCAGCTCTCAATCAAGCTTTAAAATGTACACTCGAGGAGCACGTCAGAAAGGCGCCAGGTCTCAGAACTCAGCGATTCAAAACTCAAAAACTCAAACTTTGGACGAAAGTTGAATTTCTTTGCTTCGTAAATCGAGTTTATACAGTTGCATAGTTAGAAAGAATAACTCAGGAGGAAAACCACTACGAAATTCTATATTTCTTCAGGACGGCATATTCCTTGAGAAACTGATTTAGTTGTGTTTGTAATGCCAAAAAATGTTTAACTGGTTTTTTAATACGAAATTTCACATCTACTGTTTGGACCCCAGCACTTCTTCCATTCGATTCGTTCGCTCACGCTTACTATCTTCAAAATTCTTGCGTCTGGGACCGACTACTGAACTTCGTTTCGTCATGAATTCCATTGAATACTGGTTGAGTAATTTTTGTTGCATCCCAGAGATAGCCAGGCTAGTGCAGTTCCACTAGGTCATTAGAGAGTTGCATCCTCCCAGATAAGTTTAACACCAAGTTCTCGGTCGCGGGAGAATGACAGCCCTGATGGGCACAGAGCGAGGTAGAACCAGTGATGTGCTCCTGGTAATTAACATCATTACCACTGGCTGGCCTACCGGCCCATTACGTGATATTGTTGTGGGAAATCAGTTAGGTAATCAGGAGGTACTAGCATACTTTGGGGAAATTTTATTATCCACCTTTGATGTCAATATGTAATGATCACTAGCTTACGAAATAACACCGTTTTTTGTATCTTCCTTCACTGATGGGCTAACACAAGATTAATAAAGACCTTTACTCGGTTAACGTTTCGACATCTTCGTCATCCTCAGGGCCGATAAACCGAGTCGATGCTCACAGTTCTTCGTGCTCTCCATGTGGAGTCTTCGTCTTCGTACCGAAGTGTGTAAGCTCATCAATGAGAGAAGGTACCTTGGTCATTCACAACGAAGCTAAAAGAAAGTCGGTTTTGTCAAGTACTTCTTTTTGTATTTACGGCTAATAGTGAAGTTATTTTATGAGCTAAATATGATTGAGAAACTTTTACCATAGGTTTATTCGTGTATTAAATCAAATAGAAGTGTTGCCAAGTCAGTAATCAGATAAGCGCTTTTCAGATGTCCATCAAGTGGGCTTCGATAATCGACGGCCATTTCTTCGTCTCAGCCGTAGCGATTTCAATCTACACATACCTTTTATACGCAGTGATTTCGTCAAAATCGAAAACTGTCCACTCGGCATTCTTTCACATCTTCACGGTAACAGGTAGTTTCTCATACAAAATCGATTGTAACTATCCAATTTTTCTACATTTCAATGACAACCTTAAAATCGAATGAAAATTAGCGGATATGAAAGAACTAGCAGCAGTCGAAGAAATCCAAAGGTTACTTAAACTAATCGTTATCCCAGAGTCATCGCAAGCGGTTATAGCTAAAAAAAAATAGTGAAAAAAGATGATCGCAACACAAATGAAAGATTGAAAGACTGCCAGAACAAAGAGGACAGGTCTTAGTAGTTGACGTATTTTTGGTCCCGTTTATATCCTGTGATTCAAATGGTCTCTGCGTGAATCCTATTTCCTGTGGACTTCCAATACCCCTTCCATTCAGGAATCCCTGACGAGGGTTCACCTCTAGAACAATGCTTGAGACAAATTGTGCTGATAAATGGCAACCATATCTTTTGATATGGTATCACTTATCGACTTAGGAGTAACTTAGTTTAAGACTGAAAAATCGACCGTTCGTTTTTCAAGTATAAGTTGTGTGAACTCGGTAAGCGATTACGGATTAGCAAGCACACTGTTGAGATGGTGTAAATCCATTTCTGTTTAAACGTTGCTCATCTTGTCTGTTTCTTTAGCTAAGAACAATATATCTGTCATATTACTGATCGAATAAGGTGCCCAGTTTTCACTCGACATTTTCGTTTTCCTGTTTTTCGGGTCGATCTGTCACATGCATGATTTTTTTACGTTGAATGCTGACCAGCATCCAGAACCGCTTCGTGGCCCGACGTCGGAATCGGTGCAACGTCGTTCACTCTGAGTCGAAGGCATTTTTCGAAATGGCTTTTTATTAATGACTGTTTCTTTTTTATTTTTGTATCTTTGGAATTAACTGTTTTGCTGTATATGCAAAAAGTTCTGCAGGCATCTTTGACATCATCGGCGTAGTGGCGCTTCAATGGGCGCGAAACGACGTGAAAATTGGCTTCGGTTAGTTGCTCTTAGAACTTTTAAACATAAGATTCCTTGATGAAGAAAACTGAGATCAAACCAACTCGTACGATTTATTTAACACAGTGGTTAAACATGCCTCCACATAAATGCACGGCATTGTTTCCACCGCACCCCATGTTCGCAATCATCCATCCAAACCTGCGGAGTCAGCCAAATGTTACCGGAAGTGCCCGGAAATAGGCGCTTCTTGATAAGCAATAGTCGAAGACTATTTTTATGTAGAAACCTGGAAAAACCTTATAAGTGCAGCCCTAGGATTCCAGGCAGAGCTGGTTCGACCAATATTCAACGACGTTCACGAAGATTTTTTCGAAATCCTTAACTGAGATCCGAATTTACAAGCAAAATCCAATGATCTTCGTTGATAATGGATACAGGAGAATGAATCAAATGTCAATAGAACTAAGAACTCTTCATTATATAAAAGTCATGCAAATAACTTAAATGATGTTAAAATATTAGTTACTGGACCAAAGAACTTTTGTTGTAGGACCATCGTTTGAACCAATAACTCGAATTGCGTTTACAATGACTGGGACCGTCTACTTAACACACATATTTGGATGCTTTTTGATGACGCTGACAAGATTTACAGCTGTTTTTTATCCGAGCAGGCAACACCACGTAAGTGATCTTAGTAAACAAGCAAAAGTTGTTCTTCATTCACATAGACGGAACTTCGAGTATTAATGCACGAAGTTAAGATAAAGTTGTTAGCCATGGCGTCGATCATGTTCAGACAGTCTAAAGATGTGATCGACAGAGTTCGTTAGAGAATTAAAAAAAGGTGATTAACGTCCAGAAATTTTAAAGTAAGTACTATGCTCATTGAAAAGCTTAAAACACCAACTCATAGTGTGAACTCGGTCCCGTTTGTCTGCTCTACCAGTAATGTGTTTCCTTCATTACTTCATTACAAACTGTAGACGTTAAATCAACTAATCAAATAATCAAGGAAAAACATCCCCATCTTTTTCCAGATATGGAAAGAGCGAAATGTCTGCATTCTTTTATCTATCGACATTACTGTTGCTTTTTTGGCGTACATTCCCCTATATTTCAACAAGTTCATCTACTCTCCAGAAGACGATGGGTGGCTTCTTGTTGGCACTGAGAAGTCGACCAAGGTACCGCAGTTGACTTGTGTTTTATTTCTCCTTCATTGCCTTCTTCGTCTTGGGTTTTTCCTCGTCTAACAGCATATCAATTTTTTCTATAAGCTTATCTATAACCGATGCAACTTCGTCAAGTTGCTTCGTTTTCAACTCTAGTAGTTAATTCTTACTACGTAGTAAAAACAACGAGAATTCAGAACCTACATATTATGAGTGGGATTATTATTTCATTCTACGAGCTTATTACTCTTACCCTGATTACAAAAACTCTTATCGGTATGAAAAAAGCGTTACAAATGAGTGGTTCCAGCTCCAGTTATTCACAAAATATGGTCAGTTCATATTTGAACTTTCCTGCTTGTCACTCAGTCATTTTTTCATATTATTCATGCACTTCAGCGTCTCCTTTTTCTTACGGCAATCAGTTCTTCACTAAGCGTTTTCGAGTTCATCTATGAAATGTCATTTCTACCTGTGATTAGGGACAGCGCGAATCCTTTACTTATTTGGTTTCTGGACCAGGTGACAAGCTTTCCTTTTTCTATGTTTCTTTTTTCGTCCCTTTGTCAATTCCATTTGTCGGAATGGTGAAGTCTATTTAGTGGACATGTAATTAATTTTTCAACTATAAAAACACCAATAAAAACGAGATTTTCCACCACGTAGTGCAGTAGTTAGGGGTCGTTTGCAGTACACAAAGATTCTTTGGTTCGATCAATCCCTTCATCTCTGTGGAGTTGAAAAATTGGTGCCGCACGTCTGGAACGGCAAAACACTCGTTTAATTCCTTGGCTGAGTCATTTCACGTCATACGCCAAATACACAGTCAGCCCGGACACAACTCTACAAGTGGGCTCGAATGTAAAGGACATACACAAATGATTGAGCGACGTCGAGCATTTTACTCAGTTACTTCTCAGAGAAGAAGGTATGTAGCGGATATCTCGATAGAAAATAGGGTGGCAGAGACGACCAATGAACAGCTGCGTGCTTTCCATGATCAGTTGGCAAATGAGATGTCAAGGGATGAAGTGAGATGTTTATTAGGGCCCGGATTGATTGACTTGTCATCACATTCATGCATTGGTGTGCACTTGTGAAGTATTAGAGCCAGTTGGCTCCATTCCACGCATTCAACAACGAAGTGTTCGTCTATTTCTTAGAGGATGACGAGTTCTAACCAGTACACTTCCATTTTAAGCAGACTCGTGTTGGCTATCTGTGATTATGTTTCCTGGCCGTAGACACTTTAGCAATTTTTTAAGTGAAAACTGCCGTTTCTGCGAATTCCTCAAGCGGAATGGTAGCTCAGCAAACAATTCGGATGAACAGGTTAATTAGAAACCGTTACTGGAGTTTGACCACTGGATAGTTTATTAGATTAGCAACCATGGAGTATAGTTCAGACAAAATTTTAGAGTAACCCATTTTTATTTCAGTTTGACCACTACTTTTTGTTGTTCTTGACAGTGAACGCCTGCAGTATTACGTTTCTGAGTAAAGCCGTACGACAGGAATTGGTCCTGCGTTGGCGCCGAGTGTTACGTCGTTCGAATGTCGGGACAGCTATCACCTTTTAGATTCACGTTAGTTTACCTGTTTAGACAGTAGAACACTCTAGTTTCTTACTTTGTGTACTCTATTCTAGTTGGCTACTGTTTCATTTTGCAGTTCAACACTGAGAATAGATGAAACACTTTTTAGTTGAATTTTTTTTTACAGAAATGATACAACTATAGATTTCCTTGCCGAGGATATAAACATAGAGGCCATTGAGCTTCAAAGATCACTCTTTCTAAGAGATGCCTAATAGTTGCAACTGTTGTGTGACCGTAGATTTTGACGAATTATTTGCTTTGATGTCAGCCAGAAGACTATCCATACGGCGGTCACAACATCAACGATCGTTATCTTTGAGGTGTTCACCAGTGCAGTTTTATGATATACACACCCCAATTTTGTGGCCGCTTCGTGGCTCCAACGTAAATTTCGTGTCGACCACACGAAAAATAAGACCACTTCGTGATTTAAATAATGTAGACACCGTGCTACATTTCTTTGGCAGTAGTTGACAAATTATCAACAGCAAGAACACTAACGGGGTTAAGAGCACCAAAACGTTACGGGAGAGGCTTTGCCACATTTTTTCTTTTCCCTTCGTAGATCTACAGTTGCACATGCCAATATTTGCCCCTTGCGTCTCGTTCCCACAACAGTCAATTCACCTGTTTCACCTGTCACCTGCTGTCCTGTTGATCGCCGAGTAACTCGAGCGGGCACCAGCAAACGTTCTATTTTTTCCTGTCGTACCCATGACTAGCACAGTGGGTTTTACTCGCTTTAAAAACTCATTGGGGATCACACATTTTTTCTAGAGTTTTCGTGAAGTCGTCTTTCTGCGATATGCTCAGAATCCTGAGAAATTCATTCACTAACGGGTCCTGCTCATGGGCTCTCGTTATTACGCATAACGTATCCAGTACAGTTTATCTTCGACAGTTTGGCGTATTGAAATGGGTCAGTGATTTCTGATTGGTGGCGTAAGTTGGAGCTGCGGATCCCTTCTTTTAATTCTGTGACACAGAATACTCCTACTATGTCCTTTCTCCTGGGTATTCAAGAACGCTCAGCATTCTTTCAGCCTACTTACGCAGAGTTCAGATTTTTGACGAAGTGGTTAAGGAAGGAAGAATCTGAAGTCAAAGAAGTGAGCATGGAGTCGGGTGTTCTTTGTTCTATTCACTCTTTCCTCTATGCTCTTAAAAGTTTTGCATACCGCTCGATTCCTCCTGCATAACTCTGAAGCTAAGTCGTCCATCACATTGATTCCCCAACCTATATAAAGGTAACTGGCGCATTCGGTGATATTCGTACCATTGAGTGTGGAGGAGGCATACGTAACCAGACCATTCTACATGAGCATCGTTTTTGTGAGATTTAGTCCATGATCCTTCCACAGGTCGACATCACAGTCGACAAGCACTCGTTCCGCCTGGCTAATGTTTGGTGTTATAAGAACGAACTCAGCAGCAAAACAAAGGCGGAGTAATTGTCGCCAACCGATTTTCACTTCTATTTTGTTTCATTCCAATGTTCGACAGATGTTGTCGAGGATGACGATAAATAATTTTGGCGAGATAGTATCGCCTTGTCTAACCTCTCTTTTGACGTCGGTGTTAATATCGCTGTAGAATGGTGATATCTTGGTTGGGAATTGGTGCTGTGCAAGGCTTTCCTGTGTATAAGTCAATAGCTCTCTTTCAATAAATGAATGCAAGACAAGGCGATCTTTTTTTTACCACCGTGATAATTCAGTGGGTCTTGTTATCATATGAATGTGGTTAATCGTACTGAATCCTTTTCGAAACCGTGCTTGACCCCATGGCTATCCTTCGTACGACATTGTGTCAAATCTGTTTAGGACTACTCTAGTGGAAAGTTTATACAGGAGAGACAGTAAGCAGATTGGGCGATAGTGGAGGTCACCCTTCTTCAGCACTAGCATGGTCTAGCTGGTGTTCTACTGAGTAAAGACCTTGCATTCAAAGAGTTTAAATCTTCACGAAGGAGGCGATGATCCGATCCCGTGTAGAATTTTAGAACAACAGCGACGACGGTTAGCTAAAACTTTCGATTTAATATGATGTGGTTTACTTCATTATAGTTTTTCCCATTGCGCGACTCCCTCGTCCAGCGTTCAAGGGTGGGGCTTCTGGAATTTCGAGTTACCACGAATAGTCTCGGTCGTCATAATAAACTCCGACAGCCGCTCACTCTGCTCGTTCCATTCTTATCGGTAAGTTTCGATGTGATGTTCTTCAAACGTTGTTCTCGATCTAATCTTAGCGTTAAGTTCTTCAATGGTGAGTTTCTAGAATGTATGGTCTTCTCTCCAGTCCTCGTAAGCACACTGGCTAGGCTTTTCACACGTTACCTCTCTGCTGAATTTCTCCAAATCCACATAGGACGCTTCGACTACTAATCGTACCGAATCCTCCTCATTGTTTGATATCGATCTATAGACGATAAAAATTGTCAAAGCCGGTATTAATCCACATTTTTTCAAACGTAGACGTCTGATTCAGGTTGTTGGTTTTTCGAACGAACTGGGCTCCATGGCCAAACTCATGTCGAGTAGAACGCCGACGCCACCGACTCTACTGATTCCTCTTCTGTGGCATGTTCCGAGAAGCAGTTCTTCTCTGTTGTCATAGAACTCGTTGAATGGAAGGCCTTTTCTAGTCTCGGCAAAGTCTAATGACATCGAATTTTATCCTTCTTGTTGCAAGATCAAGCCTTCTATCGAGGACTCAGATGCAAGTGTGCGTGCATTGTAGGTAGAAATCGTCACTTTATTGCTATGCAATTTAGGCAGATTAGAATGCCGCCGAGATTTTAGAAGCCTCTCCGTTCTCGTTCTACCCAACGCTGCCGAATTGGGGCTCTTTCGGTATCAGGAAAATGAGGCCACTTTTTTTATACTGTTTTCAGCTTTTTGATACCCCCGTATACCTTGTTGAGCTCCAGAAGTGGGAACTGGGTATACTTATGTGGAACTTTCCACTCTAGCCCAGAATGAGCATGGAGTTGCACATACTTTCCTGTCAATTGGAAGCAAGCTCTTGGCCGAATGGACTCGTAGAACACAGTCCATATAAACGGAAACACACCCACGCATGCCTCCTGTGATATTTGATGGTATTCTTCAATACACTTGGCAATCTCCATAACGGATTTGCCTCAGTCAAAAGACTACATGTGCCTAGTCATTTCGTTACGTAGACATTAAATGGGCGAAAGCTGGTGATGTCCAAGTTTGAGGTGTCTCAACGATCATATGCAGTGCGAATTGAGGTGTAATAACTTTTGAAACAGTTTATAGACGGAGGATAACATGTTGCTCGTCTTGCAGAAGTGGATAATGTCAAGTTTGACACAGATTTATTAAAGCTACGTATCAACTTCATACCAATAAGGCTGGAAGTCGACACCAATCATGGCTTTGAACAGGCCACTCACTTGGTGCATGCCATTATTATAAAAGATAGGCATTGACGCCGTTAATGAAGAAAATTCTACATTGGCAAGGGATTATGTTATCTATAGCTAAGAAATATTATGTCCATTAAAAAGTCGATTGCAAAAGGTTTTACACAAACGTGACGCCAATCTTCTAAAATTGTTATGGTACAGTCTTTTCATAGCTACATCGACCTGATTACAGTGAACATCTGTTGAAATGACAACCACCAGTTAAACGTGAAGCCCATCAAACTGCTTGTTTTAATAAAGGACTAAAGAAATAGAGAAATATAACTACGAAAATCAGACGAGTTCTTTCTTTCCATCCAGTTGGAATTTGTGGATTAGAAGTAAACTGTTCTGTATCTGAACCTCTTGTACAACAATTTTTTCTAACCTGTGCAACGTACTACTTTTGGTATATCTCACCTGCATGCACTTTGTGTTTCGCTGAGGCACAATTCTGTAGTATACTGCATGCAATGGTTGCTAGTGGAAATTAGCCTTCGAGTCAGTTCTCGACACTTTATGTTCACTAGCTTTGAGTAGAATGCCCGACTTCGTAGATAGTTGCAGCGCAGGACTTTTTCGTAGTTGTCGCAGAGCAATATCGCAAACTTGGGTAGGCAAACCGTTTATAACGGTAGTAATTCAAGAATAATGATATATAAACGTCAGTACAATACAGGCTGCAACGTGATATTATGATAATAAGTGAGGGTAATGTTGATTAGTAGCTTTGCTATAGGGTACTAAAACAGTGTTATATGCATACAGAATATATCAATAGTGTCACAAAATGTAGGCATAATAAAGGATTCATGTAAGGGCGTAATACTTCACTCACAAATAACAATACTTACTTTATGGTTACACACTATGTGTAGGATTGTGATGAAATGGCGATGAGGTTACGTGTTAACTTGTAAGTGTATTACGATGAGGTTAACGATTCACGATATGTCTAAGCTTGTGAGTATGTTATAGTGAAGTTAACGTATTAACATATGTATATAAGCTTGAGTATACTGCGATAAGGTTAACGTAAACACACAATAGTGTTAACGTGTTTAGAGACACATGACAATGTAGTTAATAAACAGTAGTGACCACGTAACATAACCCCGTAATAAAATAACCACGTAAACCACGTAACGTAAGTGACCACGACCACGGGTTAACACCTTGGATTATCTACCCGGCGTATCGCACATGATGAACGGAGCGCCTGAAGGAGACGAGTACGATACAGAATCGTGGGGCTATTAATAAGTCTTTTGGAGGAGGGGGTTTTTTAGCACAGGTCTACAACTTTTACCGAAAATATTCGTGGACTTCCGCATCCAACTCGCTCATGATCAGATCAGATGACTGAGGACGGTTTCCCAAACAACTTCGTGCTTTTGCGTTACACGCGCGTGATACCTCGAAACCGAAACAACACACAAAACGTTCCAGTTGAATAAAAAGGTTTAAATAACAAAGGCTGTTTGCGACAAGCAAAGTTTCTCAAAATGAAGTGAAAACATGTACAAGACGCTAGATTGCAAAGCGATATGAAGGACAACGAATGTGGTTGTTGCACGAACGTACGATAAAATAAAAGAGTAACAACAATTCTGCTCATAGTTGCTATACTACAGCTTCCATTTTGTCATGACTATCGCTAGCTTGATATGAAGTCATTCTTTGTTATTGTTGCTTTCCAGTTGGTACCGTTGTCTTTCAAAAAGGAAGACCTATTACAGATAAAAGAACAAATAAATGAAGCTTTAGGCGTTGGTCAATCCTTGAGGGATACGCCATGCATTTGACTTCACTAAGTATCGTTGGAGGTGATCCAATGCATATCTGGCCTTTACAATGACTCGCGGCGGCTCGCCGATGTATCGAGCCAGTGTTACTATCCTCCCAGACAAGTCTAGTACCAATTTGCCGACCACGGAGGGACGGAAAGCTTGGTGGGCCATGGGCGCAGGAATCGATTCCACGTGCGTGTCGCAGTGGCGCCTCCAACCACTGCGCCACATGCGCCCTACAGATTTCAGGACTTGGTAGTGGAAACTTGTTCGAAAGTAGTAGCAGCTTCGTTGATAGGAACACAAAGTAATAATAATTAAAAAACCGAAGTCTATTTAACCTTTGCATGAGTAAACAATGTTTTCTCAAATTAACAAGCCAATAAGAGGTTGCTTGAAAAGTTTCATCCCAGTAACATTTTGCGCCTTCTCCTTGGTTAGAGCAGGAATGATTGGAATCGATAGTTCACATATTAGTTCTTGATCACTGTGTTAAATAAATTAGTTTTCCAACGTTGTCTTTTTGTATATATCGCCTACGTACAAAAATAGAAAACATGCTCTAAAGCTAAAGTTCTCGGCATTGATCGACACGTTCAGGATGCGCCATGCATTCGACTTCAATAAGCACCGCTGCAGGTGACTGAATGCATATCTGGGGTTTAGAATGACTCGCGGTGACCGGCCAATGTATCCTGCCAGTGCTGCTATAATCCCAGACAAGTCTGGTACCAATGTGCCGACCCCGGAGGGATGGAAGGCTTGGTGAGCCATGGGCGCATTTCACGTGAGCGCCGCAGTGGTGCTGTACTCCAACACAAGTTTGGTACCAATTTGCCAACCTCGGAGTGATAGGAAGCTTGGTGAGTCAGGGGCGCAGGATCGATTCCATGTGCATTGGAGGACGCCTCTGACCACTGCGCTACACACGCCGTGAACTCATAGTGAGACCATTAATTCTAATAGAAACGATTAAAATCTCAAAATCTGTGCCTACAGAATTAAACCTCTTTTGATTTAGTCCCGATCAAATTTTGATTTTCTGGAGCCCGCGAAACATACTTCTTCAACAATTTTGCTTCAAGACTCAGTATCTCTAACATAAAGCGGATGAAGTGATTTGAATCGTACAGAACATGATGATCTCTTCCCTTCTCTTTTCCGTACTTGCAGCCGCCGTTCCTTCGTTAGAAATTTCAAAACTTTCAAATTTCGTTTCGAAACAGTTGAGATGGTTACACCAAGTCCTCTCGCAAGTTCTAGAAAACCTGTGCGGTGCTGCTCCGACAAAGCCTTTAGTACAAAGCTGGAAATAATTGCATTCCATCTTTGGTGCTAAATTTCAGCATACCATCATTCAATAAAAGGCAATGTGGTCAACTTAATCGCAGTATTGCCTGCTCCATTGTACCAGTATCCAACGGAGAACAGTCACCTTCGGTTCACCTTCTGCAGTTTGCAAAGGAAAATATTGATCGACACGATAATTTCATTGTACTGTATAGCTCGGATATCAAATTCCTCACTTTCACTCTATTAAATTCATTTTTTATGCCACAAGTTGCCGTTTATTCTTGACGACCAACGTCACCAACTTGAATACAATCAGGAAGTGGGAGACTCCGGGAGATGCAATGTCTTTATTGCAAACGCTTAATCATTGAATAAAACAATATATAATGTTATTGGAAGGCACAGTGGAATAAGCACAAATTTAAAGGCTCCCTTGAAAGAGCACAAGAAAGAGCTGTAGGAAAAGATTCAGGCAGTTCATGGCATAACGAAGCTAATGATTCCACAAGCGAGGCGAGAGCCAGCATTGCCTGTTGTGCGACTTCCTTCGTTCCCACCATTTCCCAGATCATCAACATTGGCATGGATCACGAAAGCTCGCCCAACAATGCCGCGGATTCCACTGAATGTTGTGAGAGTATCTCTGATGTTGATCGGTGTAGAACCAGTTGCCTTAATTGTACTTTGAAGGAAAGATTTGTTCTAGGGGGAAATGTCGCCCTGGAAGAACTGGAATTCTGATTAAGTTAAGTTAAAATCTAGTTTTTAAGAAATACGTTAAAATGCATAGAGATAGTTCCCGATGGCAAATAAGCTATGGCATTCATTATTAAGAGGCAATATCCCTTGGATTAAAATACCTATTTGAAGGGCCTAATCGATTTCTTAGGGTATTCGGATTCAAGTTTTGAAATGTTTTTTCCCCTATTGAATGCATTCTATTAATAACCTCTCGGACGCCACATTATTACATATCAACGCAAAGCCTATTCTGCGCTCTTCTCCTTCCTATAATTAAGTTGTAATATAATTTGCATTTTTCACACGTTGACAGACTAGAAGCTCGGATGTGAAAGCATTTCAACAAATGTAGTTCAACGATTTCAAACTCGGAAGTGCGTAGCGCAAACAGGTCGAAGCGTTAATGAGATGTGAGGCTAAGACATCGTTTACGAACCCAAAGCACAGTTATTTTGGAAAAATTCGTTGTGGTGAGTACAGCCTTGATGATAAAGGTAGTCGAAGACGTCTTTCAGCTATTGACGGCGGTGAACTAAAGGCCTTGATGGGAGTAGCACCGCACAAGTTTTCGAGAACTTGCGAGAGGACTTTGTGTAGCCATCTCAACTGTTTCGAGCATCCGAAGAAGATTTGAAGGCGGAGAAATCTTGACAGGAAGAAGCTGCACGAAATGAACAACTCTCCTCTCCACGGTAGCACCCAGCCTTTCATCCAACTAACGGCATTACAAAAGTTAAACTAGCTGGATTACAAAACTATGCCTCATTCACCAGACACGACAGACCTCTCGCTCACCGGCTATCACTCCTTCAATCACCTCAAAGAGTTCCTGTAGGAGAAATGGTCCAGAAATCGAGCCGAAAGCGAAACTTCCTTCAGCGATCACTTCAGCCCAAGAATTTTAGAGTTTTAAGCAGCCACAAACAATAAATTTGCTTCTCGTTGACACCTCAGAAATATGTTGATTCGAAGGGTTTTTATTAGCATCACTAAAGTTCTTTTTAAGCTGAAATATGCCATTCTAATGATACAAGTTAGAATCCCGGGCTAATTTTCGAACAGCTTAAGGAAGCCAAAGTTGAGATCTTGTGTTATATGTTTTCGAATGACATTGTTTCTTGTATATATTATACATTATTATAATGTATTATTAAAAATTCAATAATAATATTGTAACATATTTACAAGAAATAATGTTATTGTTATTAAAATGTTAGCAATGTGTTATTGTGTTAATATTGTTCTTGGTATTAATAGATTCACTGGTACGAAATTTCCAAAAGGGTTGTTAACAAACAAAGTTATTAATGAACAAAAGTTACGAACTCACGGGTGTCATTATGCTTCCAAGGTCCCCGACATGTCGTCTTGAACTTAGGCTTTTTGGTCCACCATGGTTTCGCTTGAAAGGATTGTAGTGGTTGCCCGCTGCTAGGCAACCATTCCCCAAATCGCCATACTCGTGGACATGAAAACCATGAAGACCTGGAGGCAGACCGCTCACAGTACCATTGATCTAAATGATACGTTGAATTCCAATCATTGGTCGATCACGGCACATTCTGAATGATGAACGAGCTAACCGTCATCACTCCACGGCATTGTTTCACGTCAAGAACACCGATTGCAGTACTTGGGTTGCCGCCAGCAACGGCTTGATAAATAATTGCCCGTGCCTTTGAGACTAAATAAAAATGCCCATATCTTTCACTAAGCGGTGAACTACTTTACAGAGTTCTCTTTTGTTGCTACATGAATATTTATTTCTGAAAGTTCGACGCCTTTGTCGGCGTCATAAATGTCGTTGCTTTCGTAATATTCATATCAAGAAATTAGGAATGAATATTTCTAATATAACACTTTCTCACTGCATAGATGACGGATATTTTCACCTGGTAAAGTCCCACTTGCTATCGGTATGAGCGTCATAAAGGCGAAGAGCAGCATCGTTGTGGCAGTCATGAGCGGATCTCAAGCGAAGGGCTTGTCGGAAATGAAGCAATAGGCTTGATGATTCGAAGGACTGGTTGGAAGCGCATAAATACAAAAGTCACATTCTCTCGTAGCCTTTCGCACTTGTGACTCCTCCCATTTGAGTATTCTATTTGTTCAGAAGGTAGTTAACATTAGCGATATGTTCGAGAATTGACATGAAAATTGCGCGCTATCTCTTTTTATGCTTCCCCGCCTAATCGAATTGCTTAGAATGCACTAACCTCAACCAGTAAAACGTTATGACTTCAAACTTGACATGATATCACTGCAAATGAATCAACACGGAACAACAAAGCGCATTAACTCAAGGCCAAAGTTCATCGAAAACAGACGCCAAAGTACTGAAAGAGTTGAACAAAATGAACTCATTCAAATGCATTTGAGTTCAAAGGTCGAATTCGGAACAGGTGGGAATTCTGGCTCAGTAAACTGCTCAATGAAATAAGCGCTCGTCGTTAGGAAAGTGGAAAAGTGTCTTACCGATCGACATGTTTCAGGCACTACACAATTCCTACTCATCACACCAAATCTTGATTGGAAGGTGGCTTTAAGTAAGACATAAATGAAAGGTAGGATATGAAAGACGACACAGTAAGTTGCTATCAACAACTTTTATTTGCTTTGTAATGATGGAATTAAGGAATTTCTGCATCGCCTGTACCTTTATTAGTTGCCGTGAGTCATGCACCATATTGATGACCCTTCCGCGAAGAATTTGGTTTTCCAACAACTGGCGATAACCCTTCTTACTAGTAAGGAATCTCAGGTGTTCAGATCTTCATAGATTCACAAGAGAATCTTTGCTCTATCGTAGTGACAGTATATTAACTTTTAATAGAGTTCGAAACGAAATTTGAAAGTTTTGAAAATTCTAACGAAGGAACGGCGGCTGCAAGTACGGAAAAGAGATGGGAAGAGATCATCATGTTCTGTACGATTCAAATCACTTCATCCGCTTTATGTTAGAGATACTGAGTCTTGAAGCACAATTGTTGAAGAAGTATGTTTCGCGGGCTCCAGAAAATCAAAATTTGATCGGGACTAAATCAAAAGAGGTTTAATTCTGTAGGCACAGATTTTGAGATTTTAATCGTTTCTATTAGAATTAATGGTCTCACTATGAGTTGACGGCGTGTGTAGCGCAGTGGTCAGAGGCGTCCTGCAACGCACATGGAATCGATCCTGCGCCCCTGACTCACCAAGCTTTATATCACTCCGAGGTTGTCAAATTGGTACCAAACTTGTGTTGGAGTACAGCAGCACCGCGAGTCACCTTGCAGGCCAAGTATGCGTTAAACCGTTTCTAGGATCTTCAGAATGTAGCCGATGGATTGTGTACTCCTAAGAAAGTAATCAATGCTGAAAGCTTTATCTTTACTCTTCAATATGAGGTGAGTTGTAGTGAATTGATAATAAAAACTTGAAAGTGGCCTTTATTTGTGCGTCGTGTGAACCTTTTAAAGGCCACGAAGTGGCTTAGGGATTCATTAATTCTCAAGGCGTGCCAAAGTAGCGCAGGAATGATTGATTGACGGACTCGAAGAGCTTCGTAATTTGCTTAGAGGATGGTGCTGAAAATGTATGACCATCACAACGTGGACTGTTTTGTCGCACCCTCAATATGCTGTTGGAAGTAGGCGATATCCGATACTCTGGTTTGATCATCACAGAATTCTCCATTCAACAGGGAGTTTTCCATGGCGGTGGTGTTCCTGTTTTTCGTTCTCCCCTTTTGTAGTGATCTCGTTCCATACACGCAAAGCATTAGTTGGACACCGTGCGAAATACCCACAAGGTCCCATTCTTCTGTGGACGGAGACGTGCTACTCGCCTGGGCTCAGCTCAGTTGCTTCAATCGACATAAGCTGCCGATTGTTTGTGATCAGGACCGAGGAACTTTCTAGTACGGCGATTCAAAAATTCCAGTGAGAATCTAGTAGGTCAGTATTCAACGAGGTTTATAGAAAAGAGAAAGAATCTTCAAGCGGTAGTCTAAGCCACATGCAAAATCCGAAGGTAGTCGTTTAGTCACGAACGCCAGGCAGTGAAGCGAGTGCGAGAAGTGTTGGGATCCGTACAATATGTGATGTCAGGTAATACTGAATAGAAAAAAATAAATAAATAACTTTATTTCAAAACTTTAGGTCGTTAAGAAAAATTCGCTTTGCACTCACTAAATCGGTGAAACTCTGGGAGGATCCAATAAGATGTGCAGAAATTAGAATAGTTTTCCTTGAAATGCACAAGAGAAAGAACAGAAATAAATTTAAACAGTTATAGGCATGATATAACCAATAATTCCACAGGCAAGACGTGCACCAGCATTGCCCACTGTACGGCTGCCGTCATTCCCGGCGGTTCCCAGATCATCTGGATTAGCATGGATTACGAAGGCTCGCCCTATAATTCCACGATTCCCAGTGAAAGTCATCAGAGGATCTTTGACGTTGATCGGGGTTGGACCATTTGCCTTAAAAATTGGTTCTAAGAGAGTTAGTGGTTGCATGCGGGACGCATAAGAAACATCGTTCAATGTTATCGTTACCAAATAGAGGAAATTAGAAAGGAACTCACAGGTGTCACTATGTTCCCAAGATCCCCGACGTGTCTTGAAGAAGGTGGGTTCGCTGGTCCACCATGATCTGATCTATAAGGATTAAAGTGCGCTCCCGATGCTAAGCAGCCATTGCCCAAATCGCCATACTCGTGGACGTGGAAACCGTGAGGACCTGGTGGCAGCCCAGTTAGACTTCCAATCATCTAAATTTAAATCGTAACTGGTTCAATGAATTGAATTCTATCAGACGAATTAGAAAGCTTACCGTTACCACTCCATTCAGTTCTGTTATATCAATCACTCCAAGTAAATTAGTTGGATTACCGCCAGGAACAGCTTGAAACATAAGGGCACGAGCTTGTGGCACTATAAAAAAGTGTCATGTCTTCCAATAATCTGCCCATTTTCTGATAGAGAGAAAACGATTCCTTAACATGTTAAATACAAAACAGTAGGTTTCCTCCTTGTTACCGCACCAACATTTATTAACAAAAAATTTAACTTATTCGTGGTAGACATAAATGGCCTATTGTCGGTGACGCTCATGCAATCAATCTCAAGAGGTGCGGGAAGTGTGGTGATAAAAGGTCCCGTGAATAACACATGCAAGCTCTCTGCTTCTATCCTGCACTACGTCAAGTGTGTCCGTTCGTAGCCAGGGAAATAGTGCCACACTTTTTTGGGAAAAGTTCGTGTGGTCCACAAAGCCTTGCAGCTGCAACAGCTTGCAACTATGAAGGCCTTGGGATGCCTTATAACGGATATCAAAAATTATAAGCAGAATCGAAGCGACCAGCATTAAGCGATATTCATGAGAGAGAAGATTCAGATCGCTCAAGCAGCAAATGAACTCGCACCAACAAACGAATTCGCGGGTCAGATGGGAAAGCAAACCATCTCAATATTGCATATCCATTTATTACGTGATCCGACCTCGCATATACCAGTCAAATTGCATGGATCGCAGCATTTCTTGTTTTCCACTCTCTTCGTCACGTCCACCATCCACGAAGACCTTCGAACTCTTCTGCATGCGGCTTCAGATATTGCTTGAGGATTTTTTCGTCTTCATTACCAATGCCGTTGAATCCTTGTCAAATCGATTCACCGTAGATTCCTCGGATTTCGAAGTTTATGCGTTCCCATCTGGATCGGACTGGTAACATTTTCCTACATCAGGAGCACGAGAGGCTTGTTGGTCACTGGATTTAATCGAACCAGGGCCGTGGTAAGTGGGACCGTTCAGTAATGAGTGAGGTCAAAACAACTGGTCAATCCGCTCCCCATGTAAATACAAATAGAAAAAATAAAAACTTTCACCTCGAACAGAGCAACTTGCGATCGGTATGGTGACCAGGGAGATGAAGAGCAGCATCTTTGTTGCAGTCGTGAGTGGATTTTATGTAAAGAACTTGTCAGGAATTATAAAATAGACTTGATTTTCAGGTAACGAAGGGCTGGTTGAAAACGTATGAATACAAGAGCCGTGTACTCTCTTTATCTTTGATACATGTGACTCCACCTATTAGCGCATTTGATTTCTACAGAAACAATCAATATTTATGATGAGTTTCGAAATCAGATCTGAATGTGCTTCATTCTCCACTCTTTCCCTTTCTTTTTTCACTTTCAAAAGAACAACGTTCGAAACGTTACATTAATAATTTCAATTATAATGATTTTAAATTCAATGCGAGATAGTTATGCCAACTGAATCAACATGAAAGGACAAAGAGAACCCGTGAAAGGCTAAACCTCATTGAAACCACACGTCAGAACACCGTACCAATTGAACAAACGGAATTACTTCTGGAATAATTTCAGTTCAGAAATCAAATTTGAACACAATGGAAGCCGTTGTTCAGTGAACTATTGAGAAACAGCCGTTCATTATTGGCAAAGAAGAAGATTTCATAGATCGACAGCATATTTGTTGCATTGCGCTGTTCTCACTCACCACTTCAAGTACTAGCCTGAACCTTTTCCTCGTTGAGAGGTGAATGTGGTGGCTCGAAAATAAGGATACAAATACTGTTAAATGAGCTAAATCTCTTCTCTTGTTTGACGTCATTTCCTGGCGACCTTAACATATCGTTGCGCCTAATTGCTTACCTATCTTGCTTACCTAGTGGTTTCCGTCGAGGCATTGGATCTAGGGCTGACTTTTCTCGCACTTGGCTTCGGAGCTAAATGACTCGTTATTTTGATTCGCTGACCTAGACACAAAGCTGGAGCATTCGTAGACCTCCAGCAGGTATGAGGGTCATCAAAAGATAATTTGTCTCTCATGAACATCCTTTACATAAAATTTATGCAACGACCACGTAGTAGTAGTTCTTGACTACAATCGCCATCGGAAATAATTAGCACTCGTTCTGATGGGGTAGTACTTGCTCGATCTTGCGAGAGCGACTTCTTCACCAAAGCTGAAAGGATTGGCTTCCGACTATTACTATTGCACAACGCTTTCAAGAAGTTACCGAAAATAATTTTGATGTGATAGTATTGCCACGTCGAGCTCCCCTATTGCATTCATGGCAATGTCATTTAAGGTTTTTGAGAATGTTGAGCTATTGCAGAACTCATGAAAGTTACTGATCATCGACGATTTATCTCGAAATCCGATATTGATTATATCCATGAAACTGAGTCAAACCAGCATCTGGTACTCTTGTTATATAATATTGCAATTATTTTCGTTACCGCGTAGATGTAGAGATATCAAGCAGCATGAAGTTATGCTATGCCTAATCCCTTCCGATTCTTACTCTCACGGCAATCCTTCGCCCAGTATTCCATCAGTCTTATCAGAATCGACTGGAGTAGAATGATTTAAGGCAACAGGCAGTAGAATTTGAACGAGAAACCGCTGGGACTACTTAAGAATTCTTCATTATTTGATAAGGAGCAGGTTGAAAACCGCTTATGTTTGTGGTTGGCAATGTGTTTCAATTTCTCCTTACTTCTTTTTTTTTGTCGATGCGGTCTATAAGGCTCTAGCCAGTCAAATGCCATAAACTCGAAAGTGGATTGGAGCAACAATGTCAGCTGAATAAATAAACAAAAAAGTGACGATTGTAGAAAGCAGATGTCTGAAGACCGTAGTGAGTTGAACAAGCAGACAGATTTAGAATCCAGTTCAGTTAAAAAGCCCGACAACATCTGACAAAAGACCAAGTAATAAACGGAAATGCTTCCTCAACAAACGATGAAACAGGCATTCGTTGTAAATAAAGTGGAACTACCTCCTCAATACCACACTTCGTCATATTTTGGAAGGAGGAACACGTAGACCATCACATCATTTTTTTTGAGATCTGAACGGGGAAGCCTGACCTGTCTGGATCAACGGTCCTGTGTGGGCTTTGCTCTACATCCAATAGACCCAAGTCACTTAGAGCTGTCATAATGCGGTTTTCTTCAAGACCCACTGTGTATACGGTGTTAGTAAATTCCAACATCTCGTCGTAAACGACTACAATCTTGCATCTGACCGTCGATACGGCTTGGAAAATAAAGTACTTAATTCAACTGTGTGGTGAAGAGAACTCACAGCATCATCGTTCACACCGAAATTTAGTGAAGCCTCAAGAACGAAGTCTGTTCCATAAACTTCATTTTCTTCAGGTACATCCAGAGGCCCACACTCTCAAACGTCCCGTTGAGAGCGACTACCCGTCGTTCCATCGCCATTTTGAACATCCTTCTGCAATAAGAATGTGTTCTAAGCCAAATATAAATGCTGCGGCGGCCGGCTAGCTATCATTCCTATCTTGGGTGACTCCAACAAAAATTTTGTAGACCAAGAATTTCGAGATCGACGTAGGCAATATTTCCCAATACTGTACAAGCCTCCTTTACTGTTAAACAACACTGTCCAAGTGGTTTCTTACAGGCATCGAACGCTGTGTTTTCAAAAGTGCAGTATGGGTTCGACTTTAGAAAGAAGAATTATTGGAGCAGTATAAACCTTTACACTAGGAATGGACTCAAACGACAGTAGTTCTCAAAAGATCGAAATAACTTCCAAACGAAATGAATACTAATCTTTTTTTAATTTACTGTCTACTATAATATTTAACGGCAGGGTATCATGTGAAATACAACTAAGATAATGCTGAGATATTGGCAAAACTCCGGACTACAAGTGTCTGCGGTGGGGAACGAGCGCGTTATTGCCCTTCCCGGGAGTAACGCGTTCACCACCACATCACGCTGGTCCTTCATTTCGCCTGTTTCCCAGCTAGTTCTATTGATCGGTGCCATCAACGGGACTGATCTAGGGAGCCCAAATCGGCAACGAGAATAGTTGAGCTGAGGCTGAAGTGAAAATCACAATCTTAGCCTTTCTTTTAATTTACTGCCTACTATAATTTTTAACGGAAGGGTATCATCTGAAATACAACTAAGAGAAAAAACAATTGAGAAACATGAAAAGTTTCCAGTTTTTCAACGGGTGTTACATAATCATGAGAAAATCTCTAAGTTTCCACTTATTATTTACTGCCTACCCTTTTTAACAGCAGGGTAGATTGCGAAATATAACGTCAATGATGCTGAGATATTCGCATAACACCGGACCGAAGGTGTCTGCGGTGGGGAACGAATACGTTATTGTCCTTTCCGGGGAGTAACGCGTTCACCACCACACCACGCAGGGCCTTCGTTGCTGGTCCTTCATTTCGCCTGTCTCCCAGCTAGTTCTATTGATCAGTGCCATCAACGGGGCTGATCTAGGGAGCCCAAATCGGCAACGAGCATAGTTGAGCTGAGGCTGAAGTGAAAATCACAATCTTAGCCTTTCTTTTAATTTACTGCCTACTATAATTTTTAACGGAAGGGTATCATCTGAAATACAACTAAGAGAAAAAACAATTGAGAAACATGAAAAGTTTCCAGTTTTTCAACGGGTGTTACATAATCATGAGAAAATCTCTAAGTTTCCACTTATTATTTACTGCCTACCCTTTTTAACAGCAGGGTAGATTGCGAAATATAACGTCAATGATGCTGAGATATTCGCATAACACCGGACCGAAGGTGTCTGCGGTGGGGAACGAATACGTTATTGTCCTTTCCGGGGAGTAAGGCGTTCACCACCACACCACGCAGGGCCTTCGTTTCGCCTGTCTCTCAACTAGTTCTGCTAGGCCCAGAAATGAATATTGTTTCATTTAAAAGCAGATAGGTTTATGATCTTGTAGTTGGCGAAGTGTCGGCGCAAGTTATCAGCGCTTTTCCTAAGCTCGATAGATTCAACTAGTACGCCGGAATGAAGTGACCACACTCGGCAATTACCCGTCAAACCTGAGAACTTTCAGTAGATTGCGTTTCAATTATCAGAAACTTTCATTTTCCTATTCACGTTTAAATTTCACCCTCATCATTTACCACTACTTTTTGGTTATCTTCATTTTCGTTCCATTTTCCTCCACTGGGTAGAATTTCCTGTGAATGAAGCCTAATCAAATCCTTTCATTCATGTGCTGTTCTACTCCGAAAATTCGACTCAATCAAACTACAAGAACTCAAATCGAGAAACAAGAATTAACCGTCTCATCTCGAGCCATCTCGAAGATATGAAGACGATAAAGCAGGGGCATTAAAAATAATAAAGATTTATAACGATCTTGTTTAAGGTTGCCAATAAACGATTGCAGAGAGTTTTGCAGGTTTTTTATATCTTCCTATCGTACAAATCCTTTTGTGTATTATTAGATCTATAATTCGGTTCTTCTACGTACTTTGCTAGTAATCTCGTCCTTTCTTGCGTTCTACCCTCTAAAGTGGACGCGTGTGGTGCAGTGGTTGGATTGCGACACTGCGACACACACGTGGAATCGTTCCCCGAGCCCATGGTCCACCAAGCCTTTAATCACTCCGGGATCAGCAAATTGGTACCAATCCTCTCTAGGTGGATAGAAACACCGGCTCGATACATTGGTAGGCCACCTCGAGTCAGATATGCATTCAATCACCTCCAACGCTACTTAATGAAGTGGAATGCACGGCGCATCTCTGAGGGATTGTTCGATACCGAGAACTTTATCATGTGTTATCCTTTTATCCGCTAAAGTTCTTTTGCATTTTAGAACATCAGCAACCGTTGTGTGCTGTAGGAAAAACTCGTCTTCTATACAACCAGATTGCAGTCAGTTGTTAGTAGTTGGCTTAAGAACATAAATCAACTATGTTTTTGTGCGCACACTTTTCCTTTCGTACATTTTATAACGGACGCGCACAGGTCAATAGTAGGGCTCGCCCTGTAATACACATGGGATCGGCCGCGCGCCAATGTCCACCAAGCCTTCCATCTCTCCGAAGTCGGCAAATTGGTAATAGATTTGTCTGGGAGGATAGTGGCATTGTTTCCATACATCGGTCAGTCACCGCGAGTCATTCTAAACCCCAGATATGCATTCAGTCACCTGCAGCGGTGCTTATTGAAGTCGAATGCATGGCACATCCTGAACGTATCGATCAATGCCGAGAACTTTAGCTTTAGAGCTTCATGTTTTTATATTTTTGTACGTAGGCGATATATACAAAAAGACAACGTTGGAAAACTAATTTATTTAACACAGTGATCAAGAACTAATATGTGAACTATCGATTCCAATCATTCCTGCTCTAACCAAGGAGAAGGCGCAAAATGTTACTGGGATAAAACTTTTCAAGCAACCTCTTATTGGCTTGTTAATTTGAGAAAACATTGTTTACTCATGCAAAGGTTAAATAGACTTCGGTTTTTTAATTATTATTACTTTCTGTTCCTATCAACGAAGCTGCTACTACTTTCGAACAAGTTTCCACTACCAAGTCCTGAACACTGTAGGGCGCATGTGGCGCAGTGGTTGGAGGCGCCACTGCGACACGCACGTGGAATCGATTCCTGCGCCCATGGCCCACCAACCCTTCCGTCTCTCCGTGGTCGGTAAATTGGTACCAGACTTGTCTGGGAGGATAGTAACACTGGCTCGATACATCGGCAGGCCGCCGCGAGTCATTGTAAAGGCCAGATATGCACTCAATCACCTCCAACGATACTTAAGTCGATAAGTCGAATGCATGGCGCATCCCTCAAGGATTGACCGACGCCGAGAGCTTTATCCTTTATCCTTTATTACTCTCTGTGCCAGCCAATATATAGCGCCGACTTCTGCAGGATGTGCTGCCACAACAGATCAGCAGATCATATTGAATGGTCGTAGATCGGCCACAGTCCTACGTGGAAGGGCCCGCTCAGTTGGGATACTTCATTCGTGCGGTGCGTAAGTCTATTGGATTCCCCTCCATGTGACGTGGAACACTTACTACTTCTCACATCGCTCCAGTTCCACCTACTCTGTCTACCTTAATTTGTCTTTGTTCATATAAAGAGCTTTCAAGACAAGGTTTGATGCACTGAAGAGTGCTGCACAGCCTATGAGAAGCGATGTGCATTGATGAGATTTTTTTTACTTCATTGATAGTTACGACTGTTTCACTAAACAGTTCCTCGAAGTAGGATTCCGACTTTTTATGAGTCGGTGTTTCGAAGTTAATTTAGTCAAGGAGCAGTGCTGTTTGTTCGATCCATTTGGTATTCCGACCTCTGCTTTCGACATGCTTCGCCTTCGTTCCTTGTGTTGATTCACTTCGCCTTACTTCGTCATACTAGCTGTGAAATTATAATATTTGGAACAATTTGCATGATTTCTTATAAAGAGCTCGTCTGAGAATCAGAAATGTGATGAAGCGAGTAAAAATGGAAGATGCTCAGATCCGATTCCATAACGTAGCAAAAACTCCAACAACTTTTATCTATAGTCAAATGCTTACACGGGCGGATTCTGGAATACCAAGGAGATTCTGAGTATGCTTTTGCTGCAGTTATATACGCTTCCCTTCCAGGACCAGATACCTACGTCAAGTTCTTCATTTCCACCAAGACCTACTCTTCACCCTCAGTCATAATGGCAGTGAAGTCCCTACTCACCTTCTTTCTGGCCTTAATACCGACGGCAACTTACTCTATTCCAGGTGAAAGATAGCGTCAACCTATTTTCACTAATATAAATAGGTGTCTCTTTTCTGACAATGAAAGGTCAGAGTCCCACTAATTGGGGTTTTCGCGTCTTGAAAAGCGCTGTTACTTGAATCAATGTGCAGAACATTGAAAGACATAGACTTTTTTTGCAGGACAAAAAGCTCGTGCCATTATGTTCAAAGCCGTTCCTGGCGGTTACCCATCAACTGTAATTGGGGTTGCCAACATGACAGAACAGAATGTTCAGATCCGATTCCATAACGTACCAAAAACTCCAACAACTTTTATCTATAGTCAAATGCTTACACGGGCGGATTCTGGAATACCAAGGAGATTCTGAGTATGCTTTTGCTGCAGTTATATACGCTTCCCTTCCAGGACCAGATACCTACGTCAAGTTCTTCATTTCCACCAAGACCTACTCTTCACCCTCAGTCATAATGGCAGTGAAGTCCCTACTCACCTTCTTTCTGGCCTTAATACCGACGGCAACTTACTCTATTCCAGGTGAAAGATAGCGTCAACCTATTTTCACTAATATAAATAGGTGTCTCTTTTCTGACAATGAAAGGTCAGAGTCCCACTAATTGGGGTTTTCGCGTCTTGAAAAGCGCTGTTACTTGAATCAATGTGCAGAACATTGAAAGACATAGACTTTTTTTGCAGGACAAAAAGCTCGTGCCATTATGTTCAAAGCCGTTCCTGGCGGTTACCCATCAACTGTAATTGGGGTTGCCAACATGACAGAACAGAATGGAACTGTTACGGTAGTTTATTAGATCTTTTCACATGTTAAAGGGGCGATTAAGAGTGAAATTTAACGTAGTATTTAGATCATCGGCAATTTAACTGGGCTAACCCCAGGTCTTCACGGCTTTCACGCTCACGAGTTTGGCGATCTCGGTAATGGATGCCTAGCGGCTGGAGCACATTACAATCCCTTTGCAGTAACACATGGTGGGCCAAACGACTCACCTTTGAGGCGACATGTTGGCGATCTTGGAAATATACTAACACCTGTTAGCTTTTCAGTCTTTCCTTGTTTTCTGAAGACCATTTCAAACATTTAAAGAAGTCTTAATACAACTCCCTTGCAATCATTGACTGTCTTAAAAATACTTTTTAAGAAGAAAGGTCCAACAACGTTCACCATCCAAGATTTTCTCATTACTTTCACCGGACCTCGCGGAATTGTTGGACGATCTTTCGTGGTCCATGAACTAAGGGACGATCTGGGGAGAGGAGGAAACGCCGGGAGTCTCTCAACAGGCAACTCCGGCCGTCGAGTTGCATGCGGAGTAATTGGTTATGCTATGGAAGGAAATGTTTAAACTTGTTTCCGAGATGGTAATTGTAGTTAACGTGGTAAAATTTCTCACTATTTGTGCGATTTTTTTTTTGGATCCTCCAAAAGTTTCGTTATTTCGGAGGATACAAGAGATGCCTTACTCTAAAAAGATTTTCAATAAAAATGCATTCTATGGAAGCAAAAATACAAGTAACAATCATTTTGTGCCCTCGTAGACATGCGTCTCCCACTTGGTTAGTGGGAGGTGGTTTAGTAATGGCGATTCTTGTGAAGAAATCTGGTGGTTCTGCTTTAAACCACTTTCCAGTTGCAGGTCATTCACTATTGTGGGTACTTATCGATTCTATTGCATAAAATCTCCCACAGATTCCCAGTAGTCAGAGGATACCAGACATAAGGTCACATACGAAGAACTTCTCATTTCTAGCGAAGATAGAGTATCCAGATGATGGACTCTCTAGTTCTGGCTGTTGACCACTATCATTCAGATAGACTCACGACCTCTAAAAGTATTTATTTTTTAGTAGAGATGAAGTAAATGAGTGGGTAGCACCATGAAGAAACAGATCACACGACCTTCCAGTGAACATTTTGCTCAGCAGTTCTGCGAAACTCATTCACACATTAAAAAGCCTTAGTTTTCATTTTTCTTCTCCTCCTTGACCTGGTGAACTGCGAGAAGGCATGATCGTCGATAATATTAGCGACAGTTGTAAAATATACATGTGTACATCCACATGTATGGATCGTGCCACAATGGCCGCATAAATATGCATATATGGATGTATGCATACATGTATATGTATATGCGTTTATAAGTATGATCTGTATTCAATGTATAAATGGATGTATGTACATGTTTACTTTGAAATATATATATGTATATATATATAAATATATGATAGCACTAATCGATAAAATTGGTTAAGAAACAGGCGAAACAAATGACCGACGTGGTATGGTGGTGAACGCGTTAGCTCGCTGAATGGATAATAACGTGTTCGTCCTCCACCGCAGACATCTGCGGTCAGGAGTTCTTCAAACTTTATACTTGAATGGCCTGTTCTCACTGATTGTGCAGGCCCTGCATAATCGCCATTTTACGGAGATTTGCAGGTTCATTGCAAGTCATTGTGACTCCCTGGAATCCCGAGGTCAGCTTGGCCAAAGTCTGCCTCAGATCTTCATCACCACAGGCAGTCGCAGCTCTTGCGTATCAGAGAGAAATTTGCCACCATGCGACGACTTCGATACCAGGACGGTGGTGGATCCTGGTATTGGTTTACTTTTAGATGGGCTTCCTTATGGAAAAGCCGGTCTCCTTGCCAGCTTGGGAGACCCAGGACCACCTCCATGTGATACAGAAACTAATTCATCATAGAGCTCTATTGATGAAAGACGTTGATAGAGTTTAGCATCAATGAAAAACTTGCGTTTTACACTGATGGGATGCTAAGAGTTAGTGGGTAAACCGTGAGCAATCACATTCGTGGAAAACTATGCTGGTATGCACAAGAAAAGATTGACGTCGGGTGAAGAAGAAATTAAGCAATGATTTCGTAGAATGAGACAAATCCTTATTGACCTTTTTGGAATGGGTGCCTTTATTTCAGCTACTATTCCAATGACAAGTTATGACGACTACATGTAAGACACCAGAGATTCTTCCTGCTAGGCGTTTTCAAATCGACACTAATCTTGGGGCTATCCAGTGCAGTTCGAGAAAGGATAAAGATAGAGCGAGCATTGTTTGAGACAGACAATTGTCTCTTCATTATGCTACATTTCATAGAAGTTCCACGAAGAATTTTCCAAACAACAAAAGCTGATATAACTCGAATGACCGACTTCTCACAACTCTTGGGAACTGTCCTTGTTGAGCTGACGCAAGGTTGATAGCAATCGCAACCTCTCGGCAGCTGAACAAGGGAACTTCATAAAATTTACGTAAAACTCACTCGTTCGTAGGCAACACTCGACTTGAATCGTTGGACGAAGATCTGCTCAGCAACAAGCAGCCATCAAATAATTATCGTTTCCTTATTGTCGTATAGATAGATTAAGAAAGAAGAAGAGCAACACGTGGAGGAGAGCAAGAACGCCAGTGGATCTCACCGTCCCGTCAAATTCAGGACCGAAGAATTGTTTCCGCTCGTAGGAACGAATGTCATATATTGAAAGCATACTATTCTAAAATATTTCTGTTTCCACATACGACTAAATCGGTTAACTTATCTAGGTTTACAGCAATTTATTGAAAAAACCACCCATTGTAGTCTGCTCAACATCGCTACTTTATTACAAAGCCATTATTTCTCCTTGCACATAAGAATATTGTAGTTTTACATAGATCCACATATATATGTACTTTTTTGTCTACTTGCCTACATACTACAATTTTCATAGCAAGGTATTGAGCGAAATCAACCATAATGATGCCTAGATATTCGCAAAGCTTGGACCTCGAGCCAGATCGAACCACGATTTTCCTTTCCAGGGGCTCGTGCATTGCACACTGAACCACGGAGGCCTTTGCTCTGCGTTTCTCTCAGCTAGTTTTCTATCTACTAGTGCCATCAGCAATCACTAGTCAACAGGATTGATCTGCAGAGGTTAATTTCGCTTAATATTTTTCCGTGAAAGTTGTCGTTAGCAGTAAATAAAAAAGCACACATTATGATTTCGACTTCAGCCTCATCTGAACTGGATTCAATGCCGATGTGTGCTCCCCAGATCAATCCTGTTGACGGATGTTTGCCGATGGGACTGGTAGATAGAAAAGTAGCTGAGAGAAACGTAGAGCAAAAGCCTCCTTGGCTCAGTGTGCAGTGTGCGAGCACCCGGAAAGGAAAATCATGGTTTGATCTGGCCCGAGGTCTAAGTTTAGCGAATATCGCAGGATTGCTGTGGTATCCACATGTTATAGTTGGTTCAAACGGCCACTTTGGAAGCAGCTCGACGGAAAAAGTAGCAAATTAAACGAGGTGTATGTATTCAATGCTACAACCAGCTGTTAAAAGATATTGCAATACGTTTCTAGTCAACACAAATCATCAAGACAGCACGGCTGGTGCGTAAAGCACTTATGGCCGAAGTATTTCTAGCTTCTTCTTTATAGCAAATGCTTTCTTAAGCTTAGATCCTGGTCGTTTAAATTGGTGAAGTAGAGGTGCTAAATTGAAATGCATTTATTAATGGTGATAAACTATTGTGTAGCGTTAACCCTTTTTATTTCAAGAAAAGCGTCTGTATTTTTCCGATCATAATATCCCGCGCCCATGGCCCACCAAGGCTTCCATCACTTCGGAGTCGGCAAATCACTAGCTCGCTAGATCGCTAGGCCACTTCCAGTCATTCTAAAGGCCAGATATACATTCATTCACCTCCGAACGATGCTCAATGAAGACGAATGCATGGCGCATTCCTCAGGGGTTGATCAACGTCGAGAGATTTACCCCTTTCCTTTATTATTATCGTCTAATAATCACTGACTTTTCTGTTACTAAGATGCAGTTCTTCATCAGAAGCAAGGTGCTTCGCAATCAGTAATTGATAGATTTAAGGCCGTTTAAGGCCGCAACTGTAGAAAACAATTGATAAAATTATCTTTGCTCGCCCTGAATGAATCTCTATTTCAAAGTCTTTAATCGTTAAGCAGATTATGCTTTTAACCATATAAGAGGAGAAAACTTATTAGATGGTCTAAAAAATTACGCACAGAAAAATAAGAAATATTTTTCTTCATAATGAACAACTACAGACTGTAAAAATAGTCTCAAGCAAGTGTTGGGCTAGTATAGCCAATGATTCCACAGGCGATACGAGCGCCAGCGTTACCTGTTTTGCGACTCTCTGCGTCTCCACCTCTCCCCAAATCATCTTTTTTTCTCGTGGGGTACGATAGCTCGTCTAACGATTCCACGATTTCCGGTGAAGGTAACGAGGGATTCATGGATGATAAACGCTGTTGGACTACTTGTCTTAAAATTTGTTTGAATAGAGACAATAATGGAAAAAAGGCTCGTTTAGCACCTCTCTAAATATATAGAGATAAGTATCAAAGACACACAAAGTAGAGTGAAGGACTTGCAGGTGTCATTATGTTTCCGAGATCGCCAACGTGCCTTGAAGAAGGTGGGTCGTCTGGTCCACCATGTGGTGATCTAAAGGAGTTGCAATGTAGTCCTTCTCCTAAGCATCCATTACTGAGATCTCCGAATTCATGAACGTGGAAACCGTGATCATCTGGGGGCAGCCCAGTCAAAGCGCCAATGAACTAAATGATGAGTTGAATTTTAGTCATAATTCATTCCGTAAGCATATCGAAAGACTTAATAGCTTGCCGTCACAATTCTGTTGCTTTCTGTCAAATCGACAACTCAAATTATAGTTGTTGGGAAACTGCTAGGAAATGCTTCGAGCATAGTCGCCAGTGCTTTTGGTATTACAATAAAAATTGATGAGCTTCCTTACTTTATATGTGTTTCCGAGAGCTTGTTTCACTTTTATCGGTTATGAACGGTGTAATTTAGCTGAGCATCCTTCTTTGTTTGAATTCTCATGGAACAGAATAGCTATATTCGTCAAAATCATTTTCAACTGCGTCGATTTGTCTGAACAACTGAGGATCCGGCTGCGATTCGTCTGCTCTGCAAAGACCAAGTATCACCTGTATCACCTGTAGTCCCGTTGATCGTCGAGTGACTCGAGCGGGCGCCAGTAAATCCTCCATTTTTCCCTATGGGCAAGAGTGGCCCAATGGGTTCTCCTCGCTTTAGGGACTCGTCGAGCATCATATCTTTCTTCTAGGCTTTTCGTGAAGAACTCTGACCATCGGGTCGGTGGTCTTCCTGCAGTACGTTTGACATCCTGAGGAATCCAGTCACTAACAGCTCTTGTTCATCGGTTATCATTCATACGCATTACCTTTCCGGCCCACCTTATCTTCGACTGTTTGGCGTATAGAACGGCACCTTTGCTTTTTGATCGTTGACGCAGGTCAGAGCTTCGGATCCCATCCCTTACTTGTGCGAAACGGGTTACTCCTAGCATTGTCCTTTCGACTGCGCGTTCAGTAACGCTGAGTGATCTTTCATCCTTCTTACGTAGTGACCACGTTTCTAACGCATACGTTAGCGCAGAAAGAACCGTTGAGTCGAAGAGGTAGGCACTGAGTCGGGTGTTCTTCGTTCTCTTCACTACATCCTCGATGCTCTTGAAAGCTCCTCAAGCCGCTCGTTTCCTTCTGCTCAGCTCTGGGGCTAAGTCGTTCATCATATTGATTTCCCGACCTAGACAGACATAACTAGAGCATTCGGAGATATTCATTTCGTTGAGCGTGCATGGGGCAAACGGTACCAATCCGTTCTTCATGAACATCGTTTTCTTCAGATTTAGTTGATTTATGTACTGAGTAGGGACTCCTTGACTACCAAGGGCTTCCATGACTGCTTCTATCTCAATTGAGGCAAAGGCCTTCTGTAAATCGATGAAAGTGAGACAGGGAGGCCTTTTGTACTCTTGCGATGCTTCAATGAGCCTTGTTAACGTGTGAATATGGTCCATCGTATTAAATCCTTTTCGAAACCCTGCTTCCTCACATGGCTGTCCTTCGCCCAGTGTTCTGTCAAGATGACTCGAGTGAAAAGCTTGTAGACGACAGACAAAGAGATATCCTTTTTAAACTAGTTATAAAGCGGTCATTCTTGGTCAATAAAATGGAAGAACATCCTCGGTCGACGCAACTTTTCGACATATCTTCACTTGGGAGACACACAGAACACAAGACTTTTCCTCTGAAATCTTCCCAAAGCAGTACTACCAACGGGTTTGTGGCTCGCGTGCACTTGACATCTCACGATGTCAGAGAAGTATGTTGTAACTGGAAGCCATTTTTCCTCCCTTCATTCAGCGCTTCATTTATAGATCCACAACAATCATTAATTCCGAAGATTCAAGAGCACCAAGTCGCCGTCCCATTGGGGAGCATAATTAACAATTTCAGAAAGGAGATTGGTAGTATCGAGTAGAAAATGAAAAATTTTTGATCAACATCGTTATTCGAATGCTTTCCTGAAGCAAATTTCCCCGTTGGTTGGGCTCCCTGCCAAAAATTCCTATCTTTATCCATGTGAGGTCGTAATGAATGAAACTCCAACCCGAAAGTTATGGCAAGGAATTTAACACATTAACAGTTCAGTTGTGGGTAAATATGTCCCTATTAATGAAAATCAGTGTGCCGTTTGTCAGTTCAAATTTGGAAACCTATTAAAGACGGATCTTAAGCACCAGACATTGAGTAAACAGACAACTGATATGTTGCCATATCGTCTCATACGCATTTCATTGGGAAACACATTTTGAATCTACAATATTTTGTTGACATAGATGTTGCCGATGAGGATAGGTGGTATCCCAACTATTCGTTTCAGTGAAAAAAACGGTAGGTGTCGTGAAAAATGATCTGTACGCTACACTGAACTCTTTTGTTTCACTCTCTTCCTGTTAGTGTACTGGTCATGATTTACATTTATGTTTATAACTCTAGTAGTACACCAATCTACTACATTAAAAAACTAAAACGATAAAGCTTTCGTTGTTGACCAATCCCTGTGTGATGCACCTTGCACTCGACTTCATCGAACATCGTCGGAGGTGATGGAAAGTATATATAGCTCATGCAATGACTCAAGGTGTCGTAACGATGTGTCGAACCAGTGCTGATGATATCCTCCCAGATATCTCTGGAAGCAATCGCAGACGCCGGAAGGATGGAAGAATTGGTGATCCTGTGGAGCAAAAATGGACCAACGTGTATTGCGGGCCTCGTCTAGCCACTGCACCACACGCGTCGCTATTCTCCTAAGTTACTTCCACTTAACGGTTTAACTGTAGATGATTGTCTGATACAGATTTGAACAAAAATACCTTGTAAGATTCTTTTGATGTTGAACTATAATAGTGATCAAAACTAGCATTGAACTGATACCAATATCAGAGTCAGGTTCACCACGTGGTGCCACAGAGACTGCTTAGTGCTGTACATCTAAAACACTAAACGATATTTGTTGTTAACCGATCCGCTTGCTTTTTAAAGCTAGAAGTCAGACAAAATTCCTAATGATGAATTCAGACAACATCAATTGTATGGAGACAGAGATGTTAAAGCATAGAATGTACGACAGCTATATCATTGAAGAGAAGACAATCTTTGGTAAAGCACCATGCCTTAGTGACTTTGGATTTGCCATATATCAGTTGCTGCTCACGTCAGCAGTAGGAAGTCCTTGACGTCTTAGGTGATCACTAATCACGCAATGCCATTATTTCCAGACAAAAGTAGTGTAATTAATGGCTATTCATAAAAAAAAGTGCTGCTGAATCCGAATTTTACGTAGTAGGAAACTTTTTCTTAGGCCTGGCGAGAATCGCTAGCAGGTGGTGGGATATGTAAAAAACGGACAAGTAAACTAACCTACTTCGAAACCAACTTTCCTTGAGCCTCGGTGTGCTTAATCAATATGTATTCTTTCTTTGATGAGCTTGCACGAGGTTGATAATAATAAATATTATTATCAACCTCGTGTACTCGTGTAAGCTCACCAAATAAACTAACCTACTTTAGTCATGGGGCAACATCTTTCCACCTCGGTTTTTGCCTCATGTTCGCTTGTGTTTCAGACCAAGAAGTACCAACTACCAATCCAGAATAACTGTGCTCCTTTCACTTTTTGAAATCTATTAAACCCTTACATTCGAGAACTGAGAATTTGGAAACAGACATTCTTTTCGGACTGGTTACAAAGCAAATGCTGGTGAGTTAATATGATGCTTAAAAGCTTTGTTGAAGTGTTTGACCTAGTAAGTTGCGTATTAGTGTAACCTTCCAGGCTCTGAAGAAGGCGATTCTGCCGAAACATCAGCTACGATTGTGTTGTATGTGTGTTATTGTATGGAAGTAAACGTATGCTGTTTAACAACCTCACCATTGCTAAGAGAGAAAACGACGAATTCTTAAAAGCTCTGTTTTTCTGCCCTTTTGACCCGTTACCTTCATGACTCTCTTGACTTTCTCAGTTCTACGAATAGTTCAAAATACACTAGACGTAAATTGTCTGAAGTTGTTGAAATTCCGAAATTTAATTTACTGGATGCCGGAAGGCCGTTTGTCCATACGCTGATCTTCCACTAAGTAGCTGCAGTATTCTCTATATCCTTCCATCTGGTAATGAAAGCATAGAAAACATAGAAATAGGCTTCACCGAGTTCGCAGCCAATTCTCCCTTGCCTCTTCTTTACGAGATTGACATATCCTTTCCACGTATATGTCATACCTTTGCAAATTTGTATTGCTACACTTGCTGAAATTTTCGATTCTATGCTCTGCGATAAGGGCGCGTGTGGCGCAGTGGTTGGAGGCGCCACTGCGACACGCACATGGAATCGATCCCTGCGCCCATGGCCCACCAAGCCTTCCATCTCTCCGGGGTCGGCAAATTGGTACCAGACTTGTCTGGATGGATAGCAGCACTGGCTCGATACATCGGCCGGCCACCGCGTCATTGTAAAGGCCAGATATGCATTCAATCACCTCCAACGATACATGATGCAGTCGAATGCATAGAGCATCCCTCAGGGATTGATCAACGCCGAGAGCTTTAGCTTTTTTTTATCCTCTGCGTCGATTCAACCAAAATCCTACGTTTCCATGACTGAAAAAGGGCACTGGAGATCGCTCGTATGTGCTTCCAACAAGTAAACTAACCACTTTTCTGACGACTCCTAATAAGCTTCTGATCAGTATGTTTTCCCTTCAAAGAATAGCACAACATGTTATTACAACGTTGTCGCCAAAAACAATTACAAAAAGCTTATCTCGTTGACCACGGAGAAGTAGCTTATTTATTTAGAACATAATTGGGGAATTTGCACATATCAAGCTTTCCTTAAGTTTACAACTACGTTAGAGATTAAATGAGCTACTAAAATCTGTAAGAGTTATGGTGACGAGCTGCTCCTACAAGACACAAACTCTAGCACTGGAAACTTTTACTACTCAACTGATAATGGATCTTTGACGATCAAATAATGCGTCATCAAATCTATTCCGATGAGGATATTCAGTTCACTAAACGCCTTTAGAGAATAAATGGTCCTACAGGAGATATTATATCCTTTGCAAGAATATCGTTGGCCACTGAAATGTTGTGGTTAGCTTCAGGCGAATGTCCGAAGAATTTCATACCTGGATTCATGAACTGCAAGGTGATCAATAAAGTTAGAGACTGTCCATTTTGATCAAAACGATGCAGTCCATCTATGGAAATTCACAGTTCCACAAGGTTTCTTCTTGATGTGTGAACTGTAGATCCGATTTAAAGTGCCATAACGAATTTTAGCCGATTAAGCTCAACAATGGTCAATATTTGTGTTCTCCTTAAGCAGACAAAAGCAGAGGATGTGAGATCGACTGTAAGATGACCAATATTTCGACGGATTTCTCAATCACCAGAGTCCGGAAAAGGCCACATAAAAGCACTGCCCTAAAAAAAAGTTTGGCGAGAGGAAGGCCTTATCTAATCTACTCTTCATTTCTAACGAAGCTATAAAGAGAATGTTAACTTTCCCATTTACTGCTTACTACAATTTTTCGACTACATCCGGACGTTGTGATTTTTACAACAGCCTCCCTCGGCTTAAGTAGGATCAATGAGATTTGTGCTCCACAGACCAATCCCGTTGACGGGTGATTGCTGATGGTAATGATAGATAGAAAACTAGCTTAGAGGAAGTCAAAACGAAGGACTCGCAAAGTGCTGTGGTGAACGCGTAAACCCCTGGAAAAGGCAATAGCGTGTTCGATCACTACCAGAGACACTTGTGTTCACAGTTTTGTAAATATCTTAGCAGCACTATGGCTATAAAGACATACTTCTCTTCCACTGATGGGCTAACACAATTTCCGTATACAACTTTATTCGGCTAACGTTTCGGTGGCCTCGTCTTCTTCAGAGCCGCGCTGATCCGAGTCGACTACTGTCCACATCCATTCCTTCTCGTGGTGTGGGTCCTAGAAAATATTGATTATTTACACTAAGATGAAATGATGGTGTGTTTTGAAAGTATTGATTTGCTATATGCTAGCCGACTTACATGGCCCACTATTGGCAAATACATTGCCATCACGAGAGCAGGTCAGCAGATCATAGTCGATGGCCATAAATCGACAACCGTCTTGAATAAGAGGGCACCGACCACGGGGGATATTTCATTCTAGTGGTGCTCCACACTGCATTTGGTTGGACTCGCTACGTTCACAAAGACCCACATCGCAAAAATGAAGAAAGGCCGTGGGCATTCGACTTGAATCAGCCCGGCTCTGAAGAAGACGGATACGTTGGAACGTTATTCAAATAAAATTTTTATCAACCTAGTGATAGCTTGTTAAATGAAACAAAGGGTGAAGCTCTCGGCGTTGATTAGTCCGTGATGGATGCGGAATGCAGTCGACTTCATCACACATCGTCGGAGGTGACTGAATGCATATCTGACCTTTACAGTGACTCGTGGTGACCTATCAATGCATCGAGCTAGTGTTGCTAACCTCCAATACATGTCTGATAGCAATTTGTTGATTCCAGAGGGATGGAGGGCTTGGTGACCAGGGGGCAGGAATCGGAATCCCATATGCATTGCAGTGCGCCTCCAACCAATGCGCTACAAACGCCTCTATAACTGGTGATTTTTTTTTGGAGGAGTCATCATTTGTGTTGGAGTACTATGCCCATTATGATCTCCGTAGAAGGTATGACCCTCGTTTTAAACCCTTTCCTTAGCAACCGATTGCTTCCCCAACACAGATGTTGTGGAGGGCATCTGTCGGGAAATGCTCTACCTTAAACTTACAAATCCATCTTCGAATGGAATCAATGACTGAAATTTCAAGTGGAAATTTCTATAGAACTGTAGCTGTCAACCCATCGAGTTCTTTGGTTATCGAAATATTACTGTCTATTGCTGAAAAGTAGCAAGTTTACAGCAACTACAAATTTGGCTTCGTAATGTATGCGTTTAGGAAACCAATGGTGCTGGCTTTTTTTCAACAATGAAGGCAAGCCTTCGATAGCTGGAGGAATTTTGGGTGCAAGAGCATCACAAATCCGTAGAAAAGGCCTTGCTCTATGCATATAAGTGCACTGTAGAAAACATTCTTCACAAACATTGAAATGTTCTCTATGTTCAACATTTCGAATACTGTTTCCGGTGTCCTCATTCGCACGGTGATCCGATAACCTTATGTCTAACATTTCGTAGACGGTTATCTCATGAAAAGTACCTGCAGTTACAGTCCTATGCTTTGACTACCGCCTTATCAGATTGCTATGCTTGAGAATTGTTTCCAACACCCCTTAGTGCCAAGCCGTCTCTCCGCCGCCTACTGTAGCTTGACTCCGCCCAGCACAAAGGGTTCCCCGTTTAGCTCGCTCAGTTCACAGCAATGCTACCCAAGTCACCATGTTCTTTCCTCCTATCCATCTCATGCAGTAGAATTCATATGACAACCTCTCCACTCATAAGCAACTTGAACACCAGTGATCAGCCTGCGTCTCTTCATTACTTATGCCATTGTCGTATTAATTGTACAGTTGTATTGCTATGCCATAACTTGTGCATAAGTATGATTAACGGCTTAATTATCCGAGTTTGAGTCCGACGTGTCTGCCGTTGTGACTGCTGATCACAAGAAGTCCCGCGTGGCAAAGTCTGCAAATGAAATCTGCATTTACTTCTTACGAACTGCACTTTTTTAGCCTACACAAAGTTGGTATAGATGTTCTTATTGTTGTTGTTGTCTTTATTCAATGTCTGACTTTTCGGCGACTTCACCTTCCTCAGAGCCTTCCCGTTGGACCATCAGTGTGTTGTTCACAAGGGATGGTCGAACTCGAGATCAAATCGAAATCACAGTCAGATTTGGAAGAATTTTGCTCCTTATGTTAAATGTAATGCGCTATTTCTTGTATCAGCCCGACCCATGCAATAACCACTGCATATCATTACAGCTGCTAACACGAAGAAAATACGGTGAATTACTGGTTAAAAATCAGATTTTGTATATTCAGATAAAAGGGCGATGCCGGTGTTCTAAATACACCTGCAAAATTTTGGTAACTATAAAAAACGAAACTAGTAACTTAACAGCCTCATGGAACAGAACTCATATTTATCAGCCTCGTGTAAGGTTCTCAAAAAAAGAATTTGTAGAAGAGAATCTACTCCATCCCTCTACGAAGAATAGCAACTCTTTTGTCTTAAAATTCTCACTTTGATAATGTCAACTTATTATTTACTTCTTACTGCAACTTTAACAGCAGGGTATTATGCGAAATACAACCACAACGATACCAAGATATTTGCAGAACTCCGGACCGTAGGTGCCCGCGGTGGGGAACCAACGCGCTGTTACCTTTTCCGAGAACGCGTTCACCATCATGCGGGTCCTTCGTTTCGCCTGTCTCTCAGCTAGTTCTATCGATCTCGGTCATCAGCAATCACCCGTCTAGGGAATTGATCAAGGGAGCCCAAATCGGCAATGAACCCAGTTAAGCTGAGGTTATAGCTATAATCGCAATTTTGACTTATTATTAACTGCCTACTTATTTTAAAGTTAAGTATGCAAACTCGAAAATAGTGGAAGTCAGAATAAAAAATCCCGTGTATTTTTTGTGAAAAATTTAGATTCCGGACATTTTTATTCCGGATGACACAGTTCATCAAGAACTGAGATATGGTTCTCGAAAGGCATAGCTGCTTTCGTGGTCGTATGAATTGGAAATGAAGATCACTTAGTATGTTCAAACATGGCGAACACTACAAATTGGTGGGACTATCTATAATTCTTATCAGAGAAATCAGAGTCATTGTTCTGTTATTGAGGAGTATTCAAGAAGGTCGTTAGAAGATCGATATACGCGTCTAGTCTTGGGAAGCTTGGAGAACTCGACATACTGAAAAACAAGGCCATATGAGTACGAAGAATGTGAGAAGGTGAGTACGAAGAATTGTAGACAGAATGCGTTACCAATTCCAGCTCTTGTTTACTGCCTATTCTCTTTTCAGGGCAGGGTACGACGTGTAATACAATCACAAAAGTGCTAAAATATGAGCAAAGCTCTGAACTTCAGAATGGCTCCGACCTGCGCTCGCTCTGCTTTTTTTTTGAGTCGTGTTTCTACTCTGTCGATGCCGCCGGCGACCGTCCGTCAACGGAGACGATTTCACCAGTTCCACTCTGCAGGGAGTACCGCTATGCCATCTTTTCGGAACATACAGCGTATATGTCACATTTGTTTAGTTACAGAAGTTTTGTGACATACACAAAAACTTGGTGCAAACATCAACAATGTAGATAGTGCTCAATAACACGTACAGCTACACAGACATCGAATGTACTACGGGAAAAAACTTGAAGAAGCTTGCCCAAATGGGTCATGTCCCATTCAAATTAGATAATACTAAGGAACTGTGCACAATATTGAAAATTCATCTTCTCAACATCAATCAGGCAAGCTATATTGCACAAAATTGCACGGCATATTATGCTTTTCTACTATCAAAACATGCACGGCGACTTTAACAAATCTACATGAATAAAGAAAACGAACATTACAATACCAAAAAATTAAGGGTTTTCCTTAAATAAAGCTACAATCGCAGTTACAACCAGAAATGACAACGAACAGGAAGTAGAACTATGGATCTAGTGAACAATGCATCATAACACATGTACTGCCTGTTATATAAAAATGCAGATCATGAAAGCTGACTTCACGTACATTCTCGAACGAACACGTTTTCCGAGACGAATACGGTGTACACCAATAAGGCATGAAATCAAATCAGAACCAAGTTGAAAACTATAGAGGTACACCGTGGAAGATCAACCGCTCTCATCACTACTCCGGATTTGCCTTTTTTTCTTAACCGGAGCCGAATCACTGTCAACACTAATGTCATGTGATTTCCGTGATTGCGGTGCGCTATCGCTATCTGATGCACCAATGAGCGGTCCACCACCAGATCCACTATCCGATTGTTCATCATCAGAATCCATAACATTCTGAAGAAATTCATGGAGTTGTTACATCTCAGCAGCGCTTTATCAGCATATTAGTTGGTCACGAACTTAAAGTCATCTATCTACCTAGCAAATGATAGCTAATACTTCAATGGACGTATAAAAAAGGCTTGATCAATCGTACTCCGCATATGCTACCAAAATTAAAAGAATAAAGAGTATTTATGTGTTCCTTAGTAAAATTGGAGCATAAAGAACGCTCAACACGATCAAAGCAAAAGCGGCACTGAACATGGAGACAGTGCGACTGATGATTCCACGTGTTGTTTGTTTGCGTAGTATTAGACATCTTCCGGGGAAAAGTATTGACTTGGCTAGGATGCTGTAAATCGTTTAACTACCTCGCTCAGCAAATCATACACCCCAAGCCTACTCATCCATTTAGGTTTATGGAGAAATCATCTGCATTGACTAAATACTGGAAGATAGGAGGACAAAATTTTGTGAAAGCTCAACATCAAGGAACTTTATGCAGGCGCATGCATTTCCTGAAATTACAGACATTTTAGAAAACCGAATCAATAGTAATACAAAAGAACGTACTACTAGCAAAAGCGACTGAACCTTGCGCAGAAAAGGAAAATCAGATAATCTGGGCAGAAGCATGTTTGCTATGCAATGGAAGAACACCACAAAATTCACTATGCCTAGGCGTAAGCATGTAAAAAAGACTGTAAGAATACTATCTTAGCGTCGAGTTCACATCCTTTTACGCAAAAAAACACTAAATGTTTTTCAGTAATCACTTCTTACGTACAACAAAATCCTTGTTTTCTACGTCAATTATCATTTCTTCGTGTCTATCCCTGGCTCTGAAATTCGATATTTCCACTAGAAGCTCAGATGACACCGAGTGTAGGTCAAGGCAGTGCCTAATGAGCTACCTTTGGCCACATACTCTCCAAGTACAGTAAAAGGAGCGTCATATAAAAGATGTATATGTTCACCCCTTAGCTGTTTGGCCTCCCAAAGGTTTGTCGCCTCATCGTAGCTAGGTGTTCCTGGGTGAGGTACTGCGGGAAGATTCGTCTCCATAGCAAAGTCTCCCAAGCTGAGGAGTCCGACATTTCCATCAGGAAGCTTAGCTGAAAGTAAACCAATACCAGGGTTCACCACCATCCTGTTATTAAAGTTGCATGGTGGGAAATCTCCCTCAGATTCACGACGGCTGCGACTGCCTGTGGTGGTGACGACCTGGGGTAGACTTTGGCCAAGTTGATCTCAGGACTCCAGGAAACCACAATGGCTAAACCAGCAAAATTTCGAAAAAACGGAAATAATGCTGGGGTTCACACAACCTGTGAAGGCGTGCTATTCAAGTATCAAGTAAGTAAGTTAACTGTTTGGACCCTTTGAGCAAAACTGTCAATGTGAACTAACACAATGGAATTTCCCGGTGATCCCTCAAACCACTCTATGATTATTGCAATTGTCGTTCAGGTGATTTACAACTATCTTTCGCTATGATTTACTTTCCTATTACCTTTTTCCGTCGTTGGCGAGGAATACTATCGTCAGAATCTTCTGAATCGGTGATTCTTGGAGGTCTTGGACTATCGTTGCCTGGATCATCAGGCGCGTGGACCGGACCGCCATCAGAGGAGTCCTCGTCAGATGAAAGGAACGCTCTGCTTTTAACTAAAAGTAATACGATGTTGATTATCTTCATTCAATGCCACGAATAATCTTCACACACTGAAGGATAATGCATACTCTTGGAAGATTGTTTCTGTGAAAGCTTTGCCGCTGATTTACGCTCTGCAGCTTCCTTCCTTCTTCTACGACGTTCCTGAGCAGATTCGTCCTCTTCTGAACCACTACCTGTTTCAGCTGCCCGCTTCTCACGCCGCTTTCTCGACATCTTCTTTGATGACTTCTGCATAATACGAAGAGTTTACCGGAAAACCTTAAGGAAACATTTACTTCTTGAGATAACTAACTCACGTCTTTACGACGTCTCTCACTACCATCCACGGCACCTTCCTCTCCATGCCAACTGCCCATGTCAGAGCTGTCGTTGACAAATTCGTCACCAACACCAGCCCTTCTCCTACGACCACTGCCAGCACTTCGTCCTCCTTTCTTTTCATCAACCAACTAAAAACCAATATAGATAACACAATACGATAAAATATACACCCAAAACTATTTAAATTTAGGTTTCATCTTCCACTCAACTCCGGTATCCGCAATAAATTCTTCGTCATTTGCACATATTCGTTCCTCATATTTGCCATTGAGGCTTGCTTTTCCCTAAGTTCTTTCTCACGCTCTTCCATTTCTTGTGCAAGTTTCCTCCGTAAAGCCTCTCTTTCCTATGAATCGGTTATTTAAAAAAGCAATAGAGTACACAATAGTAACACTGAATTCGATAACTAAATAAGGCTTACAGCTTGCTGCTTTGCTCGTTGTCGTTCATCCTCTTCATCTCTTTGTTGAGCGCGCGCTAGGTATGTCTGCGCTTGTCTCAATAAATCAGCACATGCTCTGGCCTCTTCACCAGCATGTGTTCGAGAAACATAACGTGAGCTAGCCAATGTGTCATCGCGAGTCGAAGCAATGAAAGAGAACATTCTACAAATATGAGATATGAGATATGAGTCAAACCATGGCAGAACTTTGTGATAAAATCAAAACCTCTATTGCAAGGTTCGTACCGTTCCTCTAACGTAACCACACAGGGAACTCACCTTTCCGCGGTTTTTAAATCAGCCATTGCGCCTCTTACTTGCATCGCTGTTGACTTCACCTCTTGTAACACTTCAGTAGCCGTTAGTTTAAGAATAAAAGCATAGTTGAATTTAATCAGAACATTATCAGGAGCTTCCATCATTGCCTGGAACATGAAAAATGCAAGATTAAAAACAGTAAGATCGTGTTACAAATATGTTGTACTGAGTGGTATTTGAGTCCACATAAACTCAGTGCACCGTCAATGAATGAAGAGACGAAGACATGGAATGAAGTAAAAAAAAAAATCGGGCAGGATTAGGATATCGGGAAATAGTGTTGAAAGCTCCATGCAAAATGTTCCGATCCCTCCCTAGCATTACTAATTTCCACACGCCGACATTCTACTGACTTAATGGTGGAAAAAATTCTTAGAACCGAGTGCTCACACAGTTACCACATTGACCCACAAAAATCCAGAAAATCATCTAACTGTTGAATGTCGATATAAAGTTGCAATACTATGCTCCCAGGTACTCAATTAGAGTTTTCGAGAATTGCCTGCGGTGGAGAATTATGGTTGTAACATATATAATAATACCGTGGCGTGAAAAATTGTAACAGGCAGTAAATAAGAAGTTAACATTGCGATTGCGACTACAGCTTCATCCTAACAAGGCTCATAGCCGATTTGGGCTCCTCATATCAATTCCGATAATACGTGATTGCTGATGGCACTGAACGATAGAACAAGCTAAGGGACAGGCGAAACGAAGGATCCACATGGAGTGGCGGTGAACGCGCTAGCTCGCGGAAAGGGTAATAGAGTGTTCGTTCCCCACCCCAGACACATGCGGTCCAGAGTTTTGCAAATATCTCAGCATCCTTGCTGTTGTACTAAAGAACTATTTGCTTTAAACCAAAGCAGTTATGTAAGCAGTGCAGTAAACCGATTTATGGCCACAATCACAGACCAATAGGGAATGAATTGAAGAGTACAAATCGGATTTGAACCCGGATAAGCAAATGGCACTGATAAACTAAAAAAAATGGCTGTAAGAATGGCAAAGCAAAGGTTTCAGTAGGTATGGTGGATAGCACTATGGTCCTCGGCAAGGGTAACAGAGGGTTTTAAACCAAACTTACATTTCGAGTTTTGCTTATTTCTCAGTACCTATGCGGTTGTACAAAAAATTTTGTTGTACTTCACGCAATGAACCATACCCACTAATTTTCATGCACATTGTATAGAAACAATAGGCGTAAAAGAAATTCAAAGTGATACAAAAACTAGAGATTTTGCTAGCAAGGTAAAAAAATTTTTATACCACCAATATGAAACTCCGATTTTCTGTGGTTCACTAAACATATTTCCTTAATTTTTTTTTTTTTTGCACCGAGGCCACTATTTCGAACATCAAAACGGTTGAACAGTCAGAGGTTTTGTACACTAGGACACGGTGGTGCTTCCCAATGCAACGTTGCTTGCTCCAACCATTTTGCGTTGGAAATTTTGAAAATTTAAAATTTCTTTTTAAATCTTCGTAATTATTAATTCTAAACATTTTTTTCAAAATTGAAGAGTAGGAAAATTATAAGAACCATTGAAACGATAGAGTAAAGCCTTTTCTATGGATCTATGAAGTTCTAAACTCAACAGCTCTAGCTATCGCAGAATTGTTAGCACTTCTTCAAAAATCAATATCGCTCCGTTATGTGTTAAAAAGAAGTAAAAAAATTATAGGAGAACAAATTGACTGAACATGTAACATACGTTTTCCAGTGTGTGAAGACTATCAGACAATCTTCCAGCTTTATAATATGCTCTTGAAAGGTAAAGTAAAGCTTGATGATCTTGTTCTTTAGAGAACTTCTTTATAGCGTTGGAATACCTGAATTGGCTGCATAAACATCAATAAATGCTAAAAATCCTAGGAAGAAGAAAACCAAGCAAATTCCTGCTATTTTTCTAACACACCAATACACTCACGATCAAAACATAAAGGTTTAACCCACATTTGTAAAGCGGGAACATATTGGCCCAGTTCGATATAAACATGGGCGATATTCATCCAAACATCGTAAAATTCTGAAGTAGCCTCGCGAACTTGTGCAAATATATCACGGGCATCTTGCCACATTGATTTGGAAGCCAACACACACCCTGAAATTCTTAAAATAACCCTCAAAAAATCTCTCAAGAATAATTAATACCAATTTCTGTACATGGAAGGCTAAATCGGTACGAAATGATGATTGCTACTATACAAGAGGTTACCAATTCCATTTGCTGCCCAAATATTCTTTGGTTCAATCTTCAGTGCCTTCCCAAACATCTGAAGTGCACGGTCCATATACTTCGTCTCTTGACCCTAGTAATAATTATGGCACAATGATTCATACCATCTGCCCATAAATGGGCTACTTCCACACAAAGCTAAAAATGTTTTAACAACAGGCAAATATAACGAATAACACCTAATCACCCCTCTAACAGCTACTTTCTCTTAAACAATTCGGTCTTGGGAATTGCTGCACGATATACAAGCAAGATAAAGGATAAAAGGATAAAGCTCTCGGCGTTGATCAATCCCTGAGGGATGCGCCATGCATTCGACTTCATTAAGCATCGTTGGAGGTGATTGAATGCATATCTGACCTTTACAATGACTCGCGGTGGCCGGCCGATGTATCGAGCCAGTGCTGCTATCCTCCCAGACAAGTCTGGTACCAATTTGCCGACCCCGGAGGGATGGAAGGCTTGGTGAGCCATGGGCGCATTTTCACGTGCGCGCCGCAGTGGCGCCTCCAACCACTGCGCCACACGCGCCCTATACAAGCAAGATACTTCCGACTTATAAAAGAAGCACTGTCACCAAGATATAAGATTGTTTTAGCTTGACAAGCATCACACTTTCCCCACTCGTACTGAATTTCATTAAACGAATACGATTACATGATGAACAAGGTCTATCAGAGGACAGCCACCTAATACCGGATATCAAGATGATGCTGTTCCACACCTGCCTACGATGCAACCAAAAAGATCTTCGCTCAGTTGAAGAAGTATGAGACGAAGGAATACCATTGTGCTCATTATTTGGCGGACCACCTCTGGAGAAGAATATGGGTTAGTCATTGTTGATTTGCAACTCTATTAAGTCAAATCCTAAGGCAATTTTCAGAGCAAATTCGAAAGCCTGCTAAGTGAATCGCATAACACGGCTTCAAGAAAACATACAAACACCGCTAGCGAAAATCAAAGGAGTCACGGTAGAGTAAATAATGTTCCAGATACGTGAAACGTTACTGCGTCAGGGTCATGATTCTTCCTAAGAGCGCTCGCTCGCTATTAGAATTGAGCCCTAGTTTCTTACCAACCGAACCCATTTCTAAGAAAACGTTTAGTAGGTTCGCATGCAGATTAAATGAAGAATGGGAATGAACAACAGGAATTAGGGGCATTACCACCACCACCACAATTTTCTTAAGCGTTCCGTAGACAACAAGACTCTAACAATGAAGATGATTGCAGTTCTCGTATTTCTGCAGACGAAACTCTCAAGATCCCTAACCACTTCTATGACAAAAAGCTTCGTTCCAACCCCATAGCAGCACAAAAGTGTGGTACGCAACGGCTACGAGAACAAATAAAAACAAAATGTATTGGATTATCAGTTAATGGGTGGAAAATTTGTAGTTATTTCTCGTTTGTTAATTGTTGAAATAACAGGGAAACATCTTGAAAACGTTTCCATTTACGGCCCATCATCTGAAAAGAAATTCAAAAGTCGATATCGAAAATTGAACACGGAATTGAGGGAAGTGGCAAAAGTGGGTGGTTTAAAACCACAAATTATCACGCAACTTAAAATTGATTTACCAACATGTCCCGTCTAACACTTATCAAAACTCATAAGTCGGCATCCACTGATGATTTGGCGTCCACCGACCCGCTCAACCTTCAACGTTAAACTCATGAATAGTTATATACACGTTCTTAAGTAGAGAATAGCGTGGTTTATAAACCTATTACTTATCCATTTGTTGAAACACATTCCAGCCTATCTCATGAAAGCCCAAATGTTCCCGGATCATTTAGGCAACACGTGTTCGTACAACGCGTTAGTGACGGAGTCCTTCTACGTCACTGCCCTTTATGAAAGCGTTGAATGATTCCGCAATGCAAGCCATCAGCGAGTTTTCTTTGCACCACGGAGAGGTAATAAACATGTATGGCTTCTTGATTCAGCATCTCATTGCCCTTCCAAAGGTGTGTCCAAACTGCCCGACTTTCCCGGATGGTCACGGAAATACTAGGCGCATATTGGAGGGTTGGCAATGGGACAGCGTCTGGCACCAAGTCTTGCGATTGCTTTTATGTCTAAGGTGGAAGCACTTGTAATCGATCTGCGACCATCACTCCACTGCAGATGTACAAGAGGAAATGGAGAGATCTTCTGAGTTATTAAATGAACAGTCAGAGTACATAACATTCACTCGAGCGAAAGAAAGTGAAACAAAGCTGACTTCCATTTTTGAGTGTTCAAATTAAGATACCCGAAAATGGCTACGTCATTAAGTAATATCGAAAGCCAAGAAACAAAAATATACAAGTTCATTACATCTCCTCCCAACTCTTACACATAAAAGGAGAGCTTGTGAGAAACACGTCTCAAACAGCCATTAAAACGCGAGCACAGCAAGAGAGCGGAAGGAAGAATCCTTAAAATCGGGGCGGCAAGAAGCTATTTCCGATGGCTACGTAACTGTAGCTGCTCGGAACAGGCGTAGGAAAAACCACAATAGTTCTAGTAAAAATAAGTTCTCGTTCACCCTGCTCTCCAATTTTAAAGAAATAAATGCAGCTATAAGACGTTGCTTGAAATGAGCCGGCCTAGAGAACTTGGATACATTTGAGAAATTGTTAGAGCACTCTGCATCCGTATAAAAGAACACTTATTCAATAACTTCACTACGGGGGGGAGCGTGTAGCGCAGTGGTTAAAGGCGCTCTGCGAAACACATGGGATCAATTCCACTCTTTACGCCCATCAATTTTTCCATCTCTCCGAAGTAAACACACTGGTAGCAGACCTGTCTGCAAGGATAGCAACACTGGCTCGATATATTGGTAGACTATCGCGAGACATCCACGGATCTCCCTCATATGAGGGATCTCGAGCCGGTTAGTCGCGAGGCTACGTGACGCGTCCCCAGGTGGCGGATAGGGGGTTAATCGCGGACCAAAAGCGACCTTTGCTTCCCTGAGACGCAGGTAGATCCAGGGGATGGACTCCCTGTTTCTGCTGCGCCGATTTGGCACATACTTTCTGTATTTGCTAGGCGTATTCATGCATGCGTGTGTGGGTGCGTTCTCGCTTTATGCGGATTGTATTCTACGAGTCAATTCGGCCAAAAGCCTGCAATCAAGTGACAGGGAAGTATATGGGAGGCGGTCCTCGCTGAAGTCGAAAGCATGGCGCATCCTTTAAAGGCTGATCGACCCCGAGAGCTTCGTCCTTCATTTTATACGCCATTTGGCTCATAAAGCACACAGAGAAATAACGAAGATTTTGAAGTAAAAATCATTACCCTCGAACAGTAAACCAAAACATTAGCGCGTGAAACTCTTGAAGCGCATTAGATATATTTCAAAAATCCAGAAATGAACAGCAAGGAAGAGCGTCTTGTCATCATGCATGACCTCGCTGTACACCTCAGGTTGATTTTTCAATTTAAGGCAGGCACACTCCTCATTCATGTATGACTCTATGCGGGTGGTCTCCGCTTGATAATTTAAAGACTTACAAAAAACAAGACGATGAGCGTTTAAAGGAAGATGTTTATGATGCAAAGACAAATTTATGTATTCTACCAAAATTTATCTCCTACGGTTATGAAAGAGCTAGGCAGAACAGATTGCGTATCTATGCGCATCAATTTGACCTTCATAGGCTCTGCAGAAAGCGAAACCGTCGAAATATATCAGCTACTGAATAATGCTGCTGTAACAACGTGCTGCTTCGTGTTTGTTTATCAAGTAAACTTTGAATTCTATTAGGTGGGCCGTCATAGTGTTAACATAAGAATTTAGTTCATAAAAAGTGGATAGTCAAAACTGTGATAACAAACTTGGATATCCGTTTTCTTTCGACCAAGATTGAACAACATCTCCATCCAAACGTTTCCCAATGATACCCAAGAATACGCATCCTCTTTATCCATTTTGTTCAAAACTTGTTCGAATTTCTTCTGTCCAGGACCCCATCTAAAAGATGCCCACTTAATAAGTTGAGCTATTATAACAAGTTTCACAATATTGTGTGACTGAAAAAGCAAATTTCAACTAACTCATGTTTGGACATGTGCAGATTTCCAATAAGGACCCATGAATCAGCATTGTTCTGATCTACGGACATAGCTTCTTTGAACCATACCGATGACTCATAAATTTGTCCTCGGTCGCGAGCTAGACACCCAAGACGAAGGTAACCTGGTATGGTAAAACTATTGCATGGAGAACCAAGATCTGGTCTATTAAGAACCATTTTGGAAAAATAGCATGGTCACAGATTATTACTAAGTCGGCGTTTGTGCAGTAAAAAAATCAAAATTGAAATTCGGAAAAGTATCGAACTATTCAGTTCTAATGAGAGTATTACATGAATGAAGTCCAAACCGTACAATCCGTGTAGTTTTCCTGTTCTCTAAGAATCCCCTTGTAAAGCACTTCAGCATCTTCAAACAGACAAAGATGTTCCAAGCAGCGTGCAAGATTGTATCTCATCGTAATGACATAAGAAGATAATTTTGAGTCACAAAGATCTCCTTCCAAATCTTCCTGAAATAAACCGTGCGAATAAGTAATCATGTAGTTTAAATATGCGCACCTTACTAATTCTATTCTATAATTAAATTAATTCTATAGATTAATTCTATAGGTAAATTCTGTAGAAACCTGAAGCTTTGCTTCGGCAGCTTCAAAATATTCCTTTGCACGCTCATACTTCTCCATAGTCATATGCAATGCACCGATATTGTTGAGTATTGCTGCTGGAGCATCCATTGGGCCATCCTCACTTGGTTTAATCAGCTCACAAGCTGTTTCGTAAAGAGATAGTGACTTCTAAAATCATTTGTTAAAAAAATGGCCAAAATTTTATACGCGATACCTGTACCACGTTTTGGCAGAAGTAATACTAGCCTGTGGGTCAACGCCTTCAAGTAGTTGTGCTAAATCGATTAGGACTTCCACATCGTTAGGGAAGACCTCTAAAACCTTCGTCAACATTTCCCGAGCCTTCTCTTGTCGTTCCTATCATGAGTATAATTAAATAAGAAAGACAGATGGCAAAAACAAACTACACAAGATCACTAACGCATTCGCAACTGCCCAGATTTTGCAGGCATTGAGGTGATTAAAAAATGGGATAAATGTGTTCTAATCAATTCAAATCGAGATCCAAAGGACACATCGATCCATTAAAAAGATTTTAAAGTTGTTAACAAAAGTATAAATACGTAATCTCGAATACCGCTGCACCAAAATGGACGAAGTATCACTGTTTCAGCCATTATGTTATGGGATAAATAGGAACCTCGAAGCAGAAAAAGCGAAAAAAGGACTTGTGTTCTCCAGAAATTCAGAATTAGATCTTGACAGAATGGGAACCTGGGGTGGAAAACCTCTACCATGTTGGCAAACATTTACCCCAATGCTCTTTCGCTTCGGTGGATGTTGTACAGTGGTTAAAAGTGCCCTGCAACACACAATTAATTGTTGGTTCGATCCCACACAGCGGGCTAAGTTTTCCATATCTCGAGGTCGACAAAATTGGTAAAACAGAATAGCAGCACTGATTTGGTAACTTTGTAGGCCATCACGAATAAGCCAGAAATGGATTCAATCACCTCTACCGATATTTAATGAAGTCGACTGCATGGCGCATCTCTCAGGGATTGATCAATACCGAATGCCTTATTCTTCACCCTTTAAATTCCCTTTCATTTCAATTGTTAAAACTCAAAATGAGCTCAGATGTACTGGCTAAGTAGATGGTCTCGTAAAAAGCTGTCCTCTATGTCTAGCAATTCACGAGGAACCTTTCTTTCAAAGATCTCATTGACCAAAAATTCCACTGGCAAATGAATGATAACTAGTTACAATTCATGATGAATCATTTTATCGCACGGAATGAGAGCGTACATAAAACAACGGAATAAAACATAACTTGCAAACATTTGCGAATGAAGACTGAAATGCGACTGTGTGGTTGACCACACAATGGCAGTCTAATAAAATGTAGTAAACAGTATCATATACATCAGGTATATTTCAATGAAGGAGTAAAGCTTATTTCATAATTTTCAACCCTTCTGGTTATCGATAGATTGTCATCTGTTGTCCAAAAACTGACAAGTCTTTAATCGACACGAAATCATGTGTCGTTTCACGAGGTAAGTAATTAAATAATGAATAAAGCTCTCGGCGTTGATCAATTCCTCAGGAATGCGCTATGCATTCGTCTTCAGTAGCCATCGTTTGGAGGCGACTAAATGCATATTTTGATGGCTTTTACAAAGACTCGCGGTGACCTGCCGATGTGCCAGGTCAGTCCTGCTATTGTCATACACAAGTCTGGTATCGATTTGCCGATCTCAGAGTGCGGAAATCGATGCCATGTGTATTGCAGGGCGCCTCCGACCACTGCGCCACACCCGCTCGGTGTTTCACGAGGGAGGCAAAAAGAAATTGGAGCGTCTAGCATCATATGTTAAAATCAAAAGTATGTACGTCACATAATACTCATATTTCCGCGAAAGCGTTGAAGAAAGTGAAACTTAAAAAAAAACATATGGTCATGTATGAATGCATTTGCCCGTTTCAGAATCAAAATGATTAAAAACAAGAAAATATGTCGCTCTATCAACAAACTAGAGTGATAAAAGAGAACGTACTGCATTCCCCGAATCGGTATGAGCGTAAAGAGCGGCTAGCACTTTCATTGTATCCATATTATTCGGCATAGACTTCAGCACAGTCTCGAACGCAGTAATTGCCTGCAAATAGTCTGACAAACGTCCTCAACTCATGTACAACTGATTGTGTTTTTCCCTTCTCTTTTAAAAGAATCTCTGATAACTCTTCGATAACTACTGCACGTAAAGGCTCAAGAAATTTTTGAAAAAATTCCCAAACTATCACTAGAAAGGATTCACTTCAATAAAAATGATCTTTAATTTTAAGTAGAGTTATTAAAACATTTTTTCAAGCTTTTAACAGAAGAACAACTGCCGCCAATAATAACGACGCTATATAAGGGATATCCCGCGTGCTAGTAGAACTGCGCTACTCGACAGATGAACCTTAAAAAGCAAAAAACGAGTAACTGGCTTCAGAAACTTAATACTTGTGGTAGTTAAAGCTGCAGTTTAAGAGGAAAAACACGTGTAGTAAAGCGAAATCTAGTGTTCTAATTGAACTAACAGTTTTAACAAGTGCCAGCTGAAATATTCATTGTTTAAAGGTAAGATGATTATCGGCAACTTGGGGACCAATATGTATGTGTCATAGCTTTACCAGTGAATTAGTAAGCATAGTGAATGAGATATAAGACAGCGTAACAATTAAACATTTAACGACATTATATAAATTTAGGAGCCAACGGACTTGGCACAGCTACACACATAACAAGCTAGGAGGTAAATAATGATTCAGAATACTGCTCTTGAAACAAACTAATTCTTGATGACCATACCTGACTAAATTCACCCCGCATTATATAGAGTTGGCCAAGACCGTATTGCGGTAAAACAAAGGTGGGATGATTTAGCGTTGTGGCTTGATAATAATACTGGAAGAAAAATAGTTCGAAATTAAAAGTACAATTCAAAAGAAACTCGAACTTAAGGCAACGAAAATATAACATGTGTAAAACAAACTTTAAACGCCTTTTCATAATCACGATTATAATGGAAATAGCGAGCTAAAATATAGCACGCTTCACCCTTGATCTCGTCACTTTCCGTCATATTCATTGCGTGCCAGGCAAGCCGCTCAACTTTTCCCATCTCCTAAAATTATAAAGAAAAGTCGACTGTTTAGAAAAGAAATCTATTTATTTAACAGCAACTTCCTAAGTGAAGGATGTAGCCCTGTAAATACTATTAAAGGGAAAACAGTATATTTGGATTGCGACGAGAAAAACAATGGTTTTTTTTTAACTTCATCGATTTAAAACCATCTTAGTACAACAAAAAGAGAGAGAAACTACGATCAAAAAGTAACTAACCCCTTTAAAGAAGAAATGATTTGCCAGATGAACAAGCACTACGGGGTTTTCTGGTTCCAAGCTGTATGCCTGACCGAGACAAGCGACTGCACTCTGAGCGCCTTCAACTGTGTGCGTATTGTAGTCGAGAATAGCTAAGGCAGACAATGCACAGACATTGTCGTTTTGTAGCTCCAAAGCACGTTCGAAAGCTATTCTGAACCACTGCTCATTGTAGAGAAAACAAAAGCAATGTTTTTACCATTAATGAGGAGCAATTTGCTATCTTCCCAGACGAGTCTGGTAGCAATTTGCCTACCCCCTAGGGAAGGAAGGCTTGGCGAGCAACGAGCACGGGGACCGATCTCATGTGTTTGTCGCAGGGTCGTCTCCGACCACTGCGCTACACATGCCCACAAAATAAATTACATGAAAATCTCCATTTCTGACATCAACGGGAAGCAGAATTTTTAAATATAAGTTTACTACGTTAATTATAAAATAAAATAAAATAAAAAAGTAAAATAAAACACCTTGCTTTATCAGTCAAACCTAATCTAGCAAGACAATAGCCAATACCGACCCGTATATCTGCAGGACCATCCGGTTTTTGTCGTAGAGCCTAAAAACTATGACTCATTCAATAAGTAGTTTTCTATTCATGCCTAAAAACAGGCTTCCATATACTCTGTTAAAATACACACCCTTTTCAAGAAATACAATGCAGTCTTGTAATCCTGCTTACTGAACGATATTATTGCTTTACCCATCATAGCTGGAATATCATATGCATCCTGAAACAAGAATGAGCATAAGCTTAGTCCTTCCCCAAACGTTCGAAAAAATGGACATTACATCCAAGAGTGCGAAATTTGAAGTACCTGCTTCAAGACAAAATTGAACTGCTGATCAGCTTGATCCACTTTACTTGCTCTAGCTTCGACAAGGCAAAAATACGCACGACCAGTCAAATGCGGCATATCATACATTTTTATTCTATCTGCTGTTGTGTACAATAAGGTGGCCTTAGAAAAAAGGTCTCGTTTCCTCTCCTTGGAATTCCGTTCTTTATGTCCCTATAATCATTAATGATGCGGTGGAATTAAACGAGAAAGGAGAAGGTGAGTTCTCAAACTAATATATTAAATAAGGATAAAGGATAAAGCTCTCGGTGTTGATCAATCCCTGAGGGATGCGCCATGCATTCGACTTCATTAAGTATCGTTGGAGGTGATTGAATGCATATCTGGCCTTTACAATGACTCGCGGTGGCCAGCCGATATATCGAGCCAGTGCTGCTATCCTCCCAGACAAGTCTGGTACCAATTTGCCGACCCCGGGGGGATGGAGGGCTTGGTGGGCCGCGGGCGCTTTTCACGTGCGCGTCGCAGTGGCGCCTCCAACCACTGCGCCACACGCGCCCCTACTAACATCGTACATCGTACATTACTAATATATTATCAGAAGAAATAAGCAAGCCTACCAATCTAACATAGTATGCAGCTAGAATATCCAGTGCACGCATCTGGTCATTCTCAACTTCGGGATAATCCAAGGAAGCCTCGCTTCCAGAAACTTCAAGTAGTCGAACGAAGTCATCCACACGTCCACAGCGATAGTACTCCAACTGTAGCAAGAAGAATAAAGCTTTTTCAGCAATGTTTATGTAAAACATCTTAACTGGGACTTTTCGGCTTCCAATAAAAGTCTTCCGACCTGAAATTAATCGGAAATAGCAACGTTCACTTACTCCTAAATCAATCCAGAAATGAAGCGATGCTTTTTCTGCCCGCAAAATTTCCAGAACTTCATCGCCTTCTGGAAGAGCATCGAAAGAGATTTCTATTATCTCCTGAAAAGGAAAAAAAACAACAAACTTTGACTCATCAACTAAAGAAATAAGAACACTAAAAAAGTGGTGAACTGACAGCAGGAAAAATCGGCACATGCCTCTCTTTGCAAACCGTAAAGGTTTATGGCTAACGGCTTCATTGGCTCTAACAAAACACATATGCTTAGTAACCGCAAATACAACGAGAATGAGACACTAATAATTGTGTTCAACAACCCTTGCTACATTTCTGTACAAACTAAGGCAAATAATCTGGAAAGAAGATTATGGTCAACAAATGGCTCATATTTATAAGTAAGAATGACGGCACTGAAAACATCACGATTCTCGTACTCAGCTATATCAGCTAAACCAGCTTCTCTCGCATTAAGTTCACGATTATACATGCCTACCAAAGCCGGGACAATGTCTGCAAGGGTGTACAGAATATTGGCAGCAATAGGCCCAAGATTCGGATACAACTTTACCCACGCTTCGATACGAGATCTCGCAGTATTAAGCTTCGTGACGATTCGACGAAGCCCCTGGACTAAGTCACCTAACTCCTCGGCATCACGGATTATCTCATTCATTATACGATGTTTGGCATCCTTATCAAGCATAAAGGTCTCAGTTTCATGAGCACTCGAAAACCGCTCCGCCTCCTGTCTTGAATATATAATTCGCAATTTGTTGTTGATCAAACGTTCAAGGACTGTTAATGAACGTAACGATGTGGTTACCCAATTCTGCGTTACATTCCAAACTTCTACTGAGAAACGACGAAATTGCTTCAAATCCCTTTCCTGAATGACTCCTTATATGCATGCAGTGATAACCCTTTTCAGTATCTAAGAAATTCAGACCAATCAACCATACAAAAATGAAACGTAAACTCTTCACCCACATCCTCAACGCTGTCTCTCAGTGGAATCGAAACTGAACGGGACATGTCTCTGCAGCGGCCTTGCAGATAGTCACGAAATAGAAGAGTTGAATGAGGAAAATCCAGAAAGATTCACTGCAAAACTAACATAAGATCCGTACAGAATCACTTCCTACAAACCTATGGGATCGGAATTTGAAGCGGTAGAAAGTGAAAATGTATGCATAAAGAACACTATGCTGTAGTGTAAAATAAAATAAATACAAAAGTTCTTAAGTGACATACCCGAAGCATTCCAAGAAAAGATCCAAGAATAGTCTATGCGGAAAGACGAAATTAAAAACTGAAGCACACGATGCGACAAGAAGTGCCTCTCGTGCGGTCGCGGACACCGTCTGATATTGACGACATGTGGCCAACGTTCGGCCGCTTCAATCCTAGAGCACGGTAGTCCCTTCGGCCATCGGCGAACTTTGGAGGACATTGACAAAGGCTGCATTAATATTGTCGTCAACTGCAGCTACTCAGCGGACTTCACTCAATAAACATGGAGAAAACCACACTATTCCTCTGTCCCTATCATTGACTGCTCCTGATGAGGAAATAACGACTGGTGTCTTCATTTTAGTATAGGTTTCCTTTTAGTTAGACTTCCAGATAGAAGTATTAATCTCCTTCACGGCTTCGTTAATCCTGTTGAAGGGATGAAGCTCTACTGCGTATTGATGTTCGTACCTTAGGAATCTGCGCATTCCTGATGAGGAAGAGGTGCTAAAAAATTGGAAGAGGAATTTTTGTAGAAGTTTGCTTTTGCCTTTATACGTTCTGTCATCTTCCCCGGTGATCAGGCGTCATTGCCTCCTGCTTGCTCGTTAGCTCACGGCATCATTGGCCACATGTATTACTTTGCATTACTGTTCTATTACAACGATATTCGTCTAAACATATTTGCGATGACACGCTATTTTCAAGAAATGCTGCATGGAAAAACAACATACTTTGTTTGCATCGTGTCATATGAGCTACACTCTGGGTCGTTCGTCGGCTAGATCATGAGCCTCATCCTCACTCAGCCTTCCTTCATTCTAGAGTCAGCAGTTTGGTACCACATTTGTCCATGAAGAAAACAATGCTAGACTGATCCATGGGTGTGAACACATTGCAGTGATTAGCGATGCCGTCGATCAGAAAGCAAAGGCGCTAGTTTTACCCCAGCGAAACGCCCTCTCCTAGTGAACGTGGGAACGCCCTAATCCAGCTATCCCGTTATTGTAAGGAGAATTGTATCTACAAGCATTCTACGGCATTCATAAAAAAAAGATGGAATTGTCAAGCAGCAGCTGAAACAACACGCGAAATGTTCGAAAACAATTCTAGACGGTGTATGCGAGGAAAACGAATCGAACGCAAGAAGTGCTGGCATCCGCACATTAAATGTGATGATCACCTGTATCACCTGCAGTCCCGTTGATCGTCGAGTGACTCGAGCAGGCGCCAGTAAATCCTCCATTTTTCCCTATCGCGGGCTTGAGTAGCACAGTGAGTTGAGTCGAAAAGGTGGGCACGGAGTCGGGGGTTCATTGTTCTCCTCACTACATCCTAGATGCTCTTGGAAGCTCCCCAAGCCGCTCGTTTCCTTCTGCTCAGCTCTGGAGCTAAGTCATTCATAATATTGACGTCCCCACCTAGATAGACATAACTGGAGCATTCGGAGATATTCGTTCCGTTGAGCGTGAATGGGGCAAACAAAACCAGTCCGTTCTTCATGAACATCGTTTTCTTGAGATTTAGTCGAAGACCAATCTTTCCACACGCTTTATCAAAGTCCGCAAGCATACGTTCCGCTTGGCTAATGTCTGGTGTTATAAGAACGATATCATCAGGAAAGCGAAGGTGATGTATTTGCCGACCGCCGATTTTCACTCCCATCTTATCCCATTCCAATATTCGCATGACGTTCTGGATGGTGGCGGTAAATTGTTTTGGTGAGATTGTATCGCCTTGCTTAACTCCTCTTTTGACGTCAACGTTAATATCGTTGTAGAATGGTAAAATCTTGGTTGCGAAATTTTTGTACAGCTCACGAAGAATCTTTATGTACTGAGCAGGGACTCCTTGACAATCAAGGGCTTCCATGAACGCTTCTATCTCAATTGAATCAAAGGCCTTCTCTAAGTCGATGAAAATGAGACAGAGAGGTCTTTTGTACTCTCGCGATACTTCAGTGAGCCTTCTTAACGTGTGAATGTGGTCCATCGCACTAAATTCTTTTCGAAACCCTGCTTGCTCGCATGGCTGTCCTTCGTCCAGTGTTCTGTCAATACTGTTTAGGATGACACGAGTGAAAAGTTTGTAGACCACAGAAGGCAAGCAGATTGGGCGATAATTGCCTACATCGTGTAGGTCGCCCTTCTTGAACATCCTCGTCGATGTTGTCGATAACGGCATCTTCCCAACAGCCGACTAATGAGTTGAATAAGTCCCAGTTTGTGATGGTTCTGGGACTACAGTTTTTGAATTCTGCGGCTTTTTCTCCATTCCATGAAAAATAAAATCTTGCACGAAGGAGACGGTGGTCTGATCCCGTGTAAAATTTTGGGACAACAGCGACATCGGTTGAGCAAAACTTCCTATTTACTATGATGTGGTCTATTTCGTGTTGGTACTGTCCATTGGGAGATTCCCACCTCCATCGTTGACGGTGAGGCTTCTGGAATTTGCGAGTTACCATGGATGGTCTTGGTCGCCATGATAAACTCAGAGATCCGCTCACCCTGTTCGTTCCATTCTAATCCGTGGGTCCCAATGTGACGTTCCTCAGACGATCTTCTTGGTCCGATCTTGGCATTGAAATCTCCAATGATTTATGTTCCGAGGAACAGTTCCTCTCCTGTATCATAGACAGCGTTGAATGGGTGGCATCGTCTCGTCTCGGCCAGGCCGATGACGTCGTACCTTATCCTTCTTATTTGCATGAGCAAGTCTTCTATCGAGGACTCAGGTGCAAGTGTACGTGCATTGTAGGTACAAATCGTAACCATAGTTCTTGATCCAGGCAGCTTCCATAGGCATTGAGATTTTAGCAGCCTCTCCGTACTCGTCCTACCCAACGCTGCGAAATTGGGGGCTCTTTCGGGGTCAGGGGAATGAGGCCCGTTTTTTTTACTGTTTAGCATATTTGATACCCACGTATACCTTGCTGGACTCTGAACGTGGTGGCTGAGTATACTCACGGGTAGCTTGCCACGCTCTACCACAGTGGACATGGAGCTTATTTGTTGAGGGCGATTCCTAACCGCCTCCTATATACTTCCCTGTCACTTGATTGCAGGCTTTTGGCCGAATTGACTCGTAGAATCCGCATAAAGCGAGGATGCACCCACACACGCATGCATGAATACGCCTAGCAAATACAGAAAGTATGTGACAAATCGGCGCAGCAGAAACAGGGGGCCCATCCCATGGATCCACCTGCGTCTCAGGGAAGCAAAGGTCGCTTTTGGTCCGCGATTAATCCCCTATCCGCCACCTGGTGACGCGCCACGTAGCCTCGCGACTAACCAGCTCGAGATCCCTCATATGAGGGGGATCCGTGGAAATGTGATGATGGGTCATGTAAAATAAGTAAAATAAAATTGATGCATGAGTTGGCCACTTCAAGTCATTGTACAGGCCAGATATGCGCTGTTTACCATCTACAAGATGTTTGATTAAGTCGAATGTATGACGCATCTCTCATCGATTGAACAGGGCCGAACTATAGCGACTGTGCATAGATACTATTTTCCATAAGTATCGAATGTTCACTATGTCTCCATGCGTCGTCCATGTACTTTCTCTAATTTTCTCGTAGTTGTCAACTAGTTGCACAGTAATTATGTCATAGCAACTGGCTCATATCTTTGTTTCGCCGCTGATCCTTACTGTTTTTGTAAACTCCTCGCAGGCTGACACTTGCAGGATGGCTGAAAGTAATTCACTACTATAACGGTACCATTTTGCTTTCAGCCAACGCCTAGAGAGCGCTAGCGCCTTTCTACATCAATTTGTTATGCTGCTTGAACTTACCCGCTTACTACTTTACTTTTTCTTCGATTTGCAAAGGGTGAGATAATGCTAACTAACTACAACACTCCTAAATCATCGACAAATTAAAGTTATTGGCACTCACCATGTAACCGCTACGCTTCCATATTCTAGTAACCGCTTCAAATACCTGCATCGCTCTCTATAAGTTCTCCACAAAAGTCACTATTGCTGCACCACGTCTACTCATTCCGTTCTGCCTGAGTCCATCGATATCTGCTGCTGTACCTTGTGATGTGTGATTTATACTACTTAACACTCCCATTTCACAAATCCTCTTCTCCATTGCACAACTTAAATTATTATTACAAGTTTGCATAACCCTTTTTATGTGCCCGCCCCTTGCATCTTTACTATTGCACCACTACTGATGTCTTCTGTATCACATCACAATTGTATCACAATTGCTACCCCTCTTATCATAATCGTTTGTATTGCTCAGGTCGTACGGTACCGTTATTATTGTGCCAATGTATTCATTTTATTTAACTGTTCAATTACCCAAGTTTGAGGCCGATTATGATTACACAGATAAAAGTTTCGCGTGAAAAAACTTGGACGAGCACTATATTCCGAGCTAGTAATTTCGATTACTCCGACCCGTCACTACAATTATTGGTTGACTATCCTAACTTTTACACACTTATCTACTTCCTATTTCTGTTCTGTGTTTTCTATGTCACCTTTGTATGTTTCGTGAGGTCAGATCCTTCCTGTAGAAAGCGTCATCACAGGTGCTTTATGGTTTTGCCTCACTGGTGGCTGATATATGCTTGTAATACCTTTATATATAAGCATGTACATAACCGAAAAATCACTTGCATTGAACAGCTACATCCACTGTGCCAATATCGGCCTTCATTCAGTGACCAGTGGTGTGTCTTTGTCTTTATCGAGCTTCTGCCTCACTTTGTTTTTGTTTTCCAAAGACTGGAAGATTCTTAACTGCAAGTACTCGTCATATCGTGTTAGCGATTTATTAAAGCTGCTCTAAAATCCTTGTATAAGCACTGTGCACTTTTATCATCACCACCTTCTTATCGTTGTTATATTTGGAGATTAACGTTTGATTACCTAATTTAAATGTTAGTTTTGTGGCAACCCGTATAAGTATCGTTTAGCAACTCTTAAGAAGTCAAGAATTCTAGAGTGAGTTAACCAAAACATTTGCTGCTGCATTGGCCCATTCCATATTCCACGATAACACTTATCGCTTCATCTCTTCGCTTTATTTGCCCGCGCACAGGTTGTGATACGAACATCCATCTCGTAGATGGTCGCTTTTCAGGCATAGTATGCTGTCGTTTTCCGTTTATCTGTACTTTTCTATCAGCCGTGAATATCGATGTATTTCAGAAAGCTTCGTTGGTGCTATCCTCTTTCTCAATTAAGTAGCAGAGTGCTTGGTCGAAAAGCATGCGCGGAGATCTCGCTAATCAGCTCTTTTTACCTGAGGTGAACATGACACTTTTAATAACATGTTATATTCCCTCATCCAGTTTTTCTGTCATTCTGCTATCTCAATCAGAACCTCCTACTTTTCAAAGATCTGGTCTCTATGAGTCGCCAAACAGTTGGAACTCATTTTAAGGGCTATAGTGGAGAAGGCTATGCTAATGTATTTTTACGCCTTTGTGTCGTCAGCAATCTGCAACTGTTCCATAGCACCAGTCTACCGCACATGAGAAGCGCTATAGGAATCGAACTAATTTTTTTTTGTCGTCAGACACATTCGTTCTCGCAAAAATTTGGGGTTTTTCTTTCTAGAGAGCCCTGAGAAAGCCATGTTTGATTGATCCTAGATCTCTTTTCGTCTCATCTTTTAGGTCGTAGATAATCAATGATCCTTTTATTTAGGTTTGCTTTTTTGAGTAAAATACTTCAAAAACGGAAGCGGTTAATGTGACACCGCTTGCCAAATACAATATAAGAGGTCGAATCCGTTTTTAGGTGACAATGACTAGACATTCAGTGTTCGTTGGTTTTTTTTTTTATCAAGCTTTAAGCCTTTTTTCACATATTTCATTTTTTTTGCAGTTGTTGTTTTGCGGGAAACGGTACGAATAGCTTGATCAAAGAAGTGAGGTATTCTTAGTGTGGCTCCTATTTCCTTCTCAAGGTGTACGCTTTAATACGACCAAAAGAATGCTGAGACAGTAGCAAATCTCGGGACCTCAGGTAGAGTTAAAAACTGGCTAAGAGAGAGGCAAATCAAAGGCCTCCATTGGCGTGGTGGATAGCACGTGAACCTCTGGAAAGGCTAGTCGCCGGTCCGAAACCAAAGCAGGTTCTGAGGTTTGTTGATATTTCAAAATACTTGTGGTTGTAATAGTACCCAGGATCGACTTTCTATTAACCTCGGCATTGTATTATGAATTCGTCGTTTTCTCTCTTAGCAATCGCGAGGTTATTAAACAACATACGTTTACTTCCATACAATAACACACATACAATACAATCGTAGCTGACGTTTCGGCAGAATCGCCTTCTTCAGAGCCTGGAAGAGTACACCAATACGCAACTTACTAGGTCAAACACTTCAACAGCACAAACAGAAAGATGAAAATCTGTGCGACAGTTACAAGATCTACGGCTTCTCGAAAAAACCCACCGCTTCTTCCACCGAGGAAGGGCAGCCGCTCAGAGTCGCATATGGCTGAGGACTGCAGCACCCCCAATCAACGATCGATACGAAGGTAAGGGGCGAGATCTCGCGTAATCTCGGGGCATTCCTCCCTGCTATTCATTGCAGGATTTTTGGCATTTATCCAAAAAGCCTCGAGGAGTTTGCGCGTTGGTGTTTTTGTATCCCGTGCGAGGATAGCGACTTTTGTATCAAAATCGTCTCCGCTATGCTTTTGTATCCTATGCGTGCCTAGTGGGGTACTTTGTCTTACTTTTCGTTTGCCATTTAGGTGTTCTTTTATACGGATACACAAGAGTCTGTCCGTTTCGCCAATATATTCATCTCCACAATCCTTGCAAGAGCTCAGGTATATTGTACCTGAGCTCATGCAATCACCATCCCTGTCGTAAAGGCAAATTATGCAGTTTTCTGTTTCACATAGACGGTCATACAAGCGGTTACGAACTAACTGGCGACGAAGAGTATTCGGTGGTATTGCAATTATCGCTACCGATTCCTCTAGATCTGCCCTTCTTAAGCATCGTTTCATCGCCGCATTTATTTCATCGTTAATGAAGGGCAAGATAAACGGGACCTTGTTTTGGCCAAACTGTTCCTTTTGGAGCGTCGCTCTCCCTCGAAACTTATCTCGTGGGGTTACAATTTCGTAACTTTTATGTTTCTGAAGTGGGCATTTTACCTCATCTTTTATTTCTTGGTACGCTAATTATTCAAAAATGTTCTTCGATGTCAGTGGTTGTGTGGGTCAATATGCTTGACAGATAATGGAGCGACATGGTACACGTCCTATAGTGACTCTTCACTGAGGTGGTGTGGGGCTATCTTCACTGAAGAGACACACGGTCTAGGTCTTCTTTTCTTGGAGGAAAATTCACTGTAGATGAAATGGCAAATTAGAGTCTGTAGAATGTGTTTCCTCGTGTTCATGGTTCGTCGTAGCTGGGAATTAACTTCATTTTGGTGCTGTAGATGTAGTGATTTGATTATTAGTAAAAAAAAAAGTGACACGAAGCTCGGTGGCATTTTACTTACCGTCTCCTTAATGGCTCTTAGTGATTTGATTTTTGTGTTTACGTCGGCCGCAGAATTGAAAATTTGAACGCCAGTGCGATTTTTTTTTGTTTGGAGGCTTATGAATGTTGGAATGTGCTGTGAATGTTGACTCAATCATTTCCATCAATGGTGTGACCGCAACGATACTGAGTTATTTTCGAAACTCCAAACCGCAGGTGTCTGCAGTAGTTATTGAACCCGCTATAACCCTTTCCGGGGCTACCGTGTTCACCACCGAACTATAGAGGTCCTTCGTTTCGTGTGGTATTAACCCGTTGGTGCTATCAACAGTGAAAGGAATAGACACTAACAAAAAATGGCTGCATTTATCAACAATATTCCTTATTACCTGAGTTCGAGATCCGAACATAGTCATACTTCAAATTTCCACAGTCCGTTATCGATTTAGAAAAGTAGGGTTGGTAAAAAAAATAGCAAACTGTCTGTTTTCGCTACCGTAGAATATCATTTTGCACGTGAATTTTCTTGGGCACAGGTATTATGCGGAAAAAATTGGAGTGGTATCATCAGAAAAATACTACGCTCATTCTCCTCATATCATCAGAAAAATACTAAGCTCATTCTCCTCATATTCAGTAGCGTGCGTTCTTTTCTTCGCACACCTTCTGCTTTACCGTTTGTGGAGAATGTTGTTCTTGCTTCACAGAAGGAACAATCGTTTCTTAAAAGACAATGTTCGCTAGAATGGCTGCACTGTTGGATCGCCCAATAAAATTCGCACGAATTATGAAGCATTTTCATTTACAAGATGTAAGTACAGGCCGCAGAAATAGATTCAGTCATTCCCTGGCATAACGTAGCCAATGATTCCACAAGCAAGACGTGAGCCAGCGTTGCCTGTTGTGCGGCTTCCCTCGTTCCCACCGGTCCCCAGATCATCTACGTTGGCATGAATGGCGAAGGCTCTTCCGATGATACCACGCGTACCGGTGAAGGCAATGAGAGAATCCTGGATGTCAATCAGTGTCGAATCATTGACCTTAAAAATTACCTTGAAGATAATGATTTTAGATGAAATGTTGTTTCAGAGAAACTAGACTGAAGGTCACATTAATCTGACGTTTTCATATTAAATTTTGTACCAATAGTGGTCTTCAGGCAGGTGAATGCGGTAGGACCTTTCGTTAATTCATAATAGCTAGGTAATTAGGTTATTATTTTTATAGTCGGTTTAAACTGAAATTCGAATGATGCTTGATACTGTTTAGTTTTTTCTGGTATAAAATTCCTTATTTTTCTGTACCATTTCTTGTAAACACGAACACGTAAAATTGAAGTTTATATAAATAAGTCAACTGCTAAATGAGACAGATATAGGACTCACTGGTGTCATGATGTTTCCAAGATCCCCGACATGTCGTCTGGACGGTGAGTTTACTGGTGAACCATGGTCTGATCTTAGAGGATTGAAGTGGTTACCTGCTGCTAAGCAGCCGTTTCCAACATCACCGAACTCATGGACGTGAAAGCCGTGTTGACCTGGTGGAAGACCATCCACACTGCCGATAATCTAAATGGGCGCTAAACTTAAGTCACCTGCTACTTATTCAGCGTACCAATTGGTCTGCACACTTACCGTCACCACACCATTGCGTTCTGTCAAGTCCAGGACTCCAATTGCGGTGCTTGGGTTTCCGCCAGTCACAGCTCGATAGATAAGGGCACGAGCTCTTGGTACTGTAGGAAATGCGATAAACTTCAAAGATTTCTGGTTTGCATATTCTTGTAATAAGGGATGGTTTTTTTAAAATTTTGAGCAATTTGCTTGAACAGTAATGAGAATCTTTCTCTTATAGCATTAACGTTAACATTGATGAAACACTTTTTTTGTTTTAATCATGAATGGCGCAATCTTCTAATTAACTGCGAGTTGAAAGAAATGCTTTTAGCACTGTTGCTATTGTATGATTGAGGGATAGTTTCACCTCGAACCATTGGACCGGAGCATGTTGCCATTGGTATGAAGACTAGAGAGGCGAAGAGCAGCATTTCTGTAGCCGTCATTGGTGAACCTGAATCGAAGGACTTACGAGAGCGAAGCGGTAAATTGTGTAGACGGTCGAATGGAAGCATATAAATACATGAGCACCGTATCCCTAATATTCTTCATATTTGGGACTCCGCCCAAACCCGTATGGTAATTTGACGGAGACTGAAAGTAGTTAAATTTTATGGTAAGTCCCGAAATCGGATCTGACTACATTTCAACATTCACTCCTTGCTTTTTTGTTTACATGAGGGGTAGAGCGTTCTAAAGTTAAGCACTATAACTTTGCCATTAGACAGGTAGAAATGCGAACTGAGCACAACACGAAGCTTTTTAAAGCACGTGTTGGACTTCCATATCAGTTGGACAAAGCGTCCATTAAATCGTGATTAAACATGAACGTATTATTTATTCCGTATTAGTTGGACAACCAGTGCTTTTTCGAATCTTCAGGAATCCAAACACAAGCGATATGAAATCCTTGTCTGATAGGCTGTGAAGATCCCCGTTGTCATTGAAAAAGTGTATAAATCTCATCGATCGGGAATGTATACTAAAGCAAAGTCACCATCTCTAAGGAGATAGCCGATTTCCCTCTGCATGGATCATATTTGCACTGTTTTGCAGAAGACATGAAATAGTACTGAAAATCAGGATGTCGTTCCACCATATCACCATCATCTGCCACAAAAAATTTGGCCTAGGCTTAGGCTTAGGCTTAGAGAGGTGTGAGATGACCTCCTAAGCCTAAGCCACACAAAATTTGCCTTACGATGTTTTACCAAATGCATCAGAATCACAATCTCTCAATTTTCTAAAGCTCTGTAAAATGTCTTACTGAACTGGGTAATTTGTACTGATGTTGTGATTTCAGAAACGAACTTTTCCTAGGAATTATTTGTGTGGTTTCCATGTCTGGCATTCTGTACAAGTAGAGAATTAAAACATGCATTGGATCGTGAATAAACATGAAGTGGTAATTTAATGTGGTGCTGTGGCGTTTACATTTTGAATACCTTCGTAAAAAATAGAGTTTGGTTCACAAACATCCGAATATCGTAAACATTCCCAACAATGATGGTAATGACGGCCCACTGGTACATAACTCTATATTTCAACAAAAAATGAAAGCTTTATAGAAAATCACGTTGAACAGGTTAAGCTGCATTGTGTCGATTTGCTTGGTATTCAGTTGAGGAGAGCAATAGCTTCAGGTTGTAATACACATGGCCACCATGTGATTACAACTTCGTTACATTCAGTAGTAACGCAATTTGTAAAATGATTTCTTATATTTCTTACGGAAACCGGAAGAATAGTGGACTTACGATGTGATGCATTGCAATACAACCTGTAGATGATGGAATCTCTCAATTTGTACTCTATTTAGCTGGCTAGCGCTCTAGAGAATACTTGGTGTGAAATCGTTGGGTCGTTTAAAATGATCGAGTAAGGCCGGAAGTGTATACTGATATACAGTTTACTAGGCCAGATGCTTCAATAACACATACAAGATCCCTAAAATGAATGGCAAGGAGGAACACCCAGAGATCACACGCGACCTGGCCCCGATTCTTCGCGTCAATTTCTGACGTGGGGTGGTGCAATCATCAACTATATACGACTATAATCAGCTGTTCTAATCTCCTCATTGGACGTCACGAAAAAGTGGTGAGTTTTTCGAGAAGATGTTATTCATGTAACTTCAGTAGAGTTTTTGGTCTTTTTGTAAATGTTATTGAAGCGCTTGTCCTAATAAATATCAGTATACCCTTCCAGGCTCTGAAGAAGGCGATACTGCCGAAACGTCAGCTACTGTTGTATTGTATTGTGTTTTTCTATGGAAATAAATGTATCCTGTATAGCAACCTCGCGATTGCTCAACAAGAAAACGACGCATTCATTTTCCAATTTGTTTTTCCGAGTGAAAGAATCACTGCTTTGCCAACAGCAATTCAGGTTGCCACCTGTACCACCTGTCACCTGTAGTCCCGTTGATCATCGAGTGTCTCGAGCGGGCGCCAGTAAATCATCCATTTTTCCCTGTCGCGTGCAAGAGTACCCCAGTGGGTTCTGCTCGCTTTAGGGACTCGTCGAGTATCATATTTTACTTCTAGGCTTTTCGTGAAGAACTCTCACCATCGGGTCGGTGGTCTGCCTGCAGTACGATTGACATCCCGAGGAATCCAGTCGCTAACAGCTCTTGTCCATCGATTACCATTCATACGTATTACGTGTCCCGGCCCACCTTATTTTCGACTGTTTGGCGTATAGAACGGCATGTTTGATTTTCGATCGTTGACGTAGGTCGGAGCTTCGGATCCCATGTGTGAAACGGGATACTCCTAGCATCGTCCTTTCGACTGCGCGTTCGATAACGCTGAGTGATCTTTCATCCTGCTTACGTAGCGACCAGGTTTCTGACGCATACGTTAGGGCAGGAAGAACCGTTGAGTCGAAAAGGTGGGCACGGAGTCGGGCGTTCTTTTTTCTCTTCACTACATCCTCGATGCTCTTGAAAGCTCCCCAAGCCGCTTGTTTCCTTCTGCTCAGCTCTGAACCTAAGTCGTTCTTCATACTGATTTCCCGACCTAGATAGACATAACTGGAGCATAAGGAGATATTCGTTCCGTTGAGCGTGAATGGGGCAAACGAAACCAATCCGTTCTTCATGAACATCGTTTTCTTGAGATTTAGTCGAAGACCAATCTTTCCACACGCTTTATCAAAGTCAGCAAGCATACGTTCCGTTTGACCGATATTAGGCGTTATAAGGACGATATAATGAGCAAAGTGAAGGCGATGTGACTCCCATGTTATCCCATTCCAATTTTCGCTTGACATTGTGGAAAGTGGTGGCAAATAATCTTGGCGAGATGGTGGTGTCGCCTTGCCTAACCCCTGTTTTGACGTCAACGTTAGTATCGTCGTAGAATGGTGATATCTTGAAATTTTTGTGAAATTTTTGTACAGCTCACGAAGAATCTTTATGTATAGAGTAGTCACTACTTGACAATTAACGGCTTCCATGACTGCGTCTATCTCAATTGAATCAAGACCTTTAGTAAATCGATGAAAGTTAGAAAGAGCGGTCCTTCGTACTCTGGCGATGATTAAATGAGCCTTGTTATCGTGTGAATGTGGTCCATCGTACTAAATCCTTTTCGAAACCCTGCTTGCTCTCACGGCTGTCCTTCGTCCAGTGTTCTGTCAATCCTGTTCAGGATGACTCGAGTGAAAAGTTTGTAGACGACAGACAGCAAGCAGATTGGGCGATAGTTGCAGATGTCGCGTAGGTCACCCTTCTTGAAAAGTGACACGGTCTTGCTGGTTCTTCCACTGAGTAGAGACCTTGCATTCAGACAGGTAACGTGTGAAGAGCCGAGCCAGTGTGTTTACGAGGAATGGCGGAAGGTTCTTTTGATGTTCTGGTTTTATCCTCTCCAGACCTGCAGCTGTTCGATTTTTCACCGACGAAATGGCATGTCGGATTTCAGAAGCAAGAACTGGTGGTACAATATATCCATCCTCTTCTATTTTCTATGACTGGAAGTGGCCGTGGCTATCGAAGAGATCTGTGTAGTAATCGTGGATGATTTTCTCCATTGCCTTTCTGAACGCTGTTATTGTTCCGTTTGGGCGTCGGAGTGCAATCATCTTGGTCTTGTAATTGGCGAAGTTTTGGAGGGCTTTGCGATTGCTTTACACAGCCTTTGCAGCTTCGACCATGACTGTTGCTCTTCTCTCTTTATGATCTTCTTTTATCTCTTGCCTGCGTTGTTTCGCAAGCTCGGAAGTCAGTGTGCGATTGCCAGCAGCTCGGGCGATTCCACGCTGGCGTATCGGCTCGGGTGCTCCTGGAGACAGACGTCTCTTGGTGACTTTCGAACTCTCAGCTTTCATAATGTGAAGATGCTGAATGAGCCGATCGTATTCTTCGTCGATGTTGTCGGCAACGGCATCTTCCCAACAGCCGACTAATGAGTTGAATAACTCCTAGTTTGTGGTGGTTCTGGGACTTCGGTTTTTGAATTCAGCGGCTTTTTCTCCTTTCCGCGAGAAATAGAATCTTGCACGAAGGAGACGGTGGTCTGATCCCGTGTAAAATTTTGGGACAACAACGACATCGGTTGGGCAAAACTTTCTATTTACTATGATGTGGTCTTTTTCGCTATGGCACTCTCCGTTGGGAGATTCCCACGTCCAGCGTTGAGGGTGAGGCTTCTGGGATTGCGAGTTACCATGGATGGTCTTTTTCGCCATGATAAACTCAGAGAGCCGCTCACCCTGTTTGTTCCATTCTAATCCGTGGGTCCCAATGTGACGTTCCTCAAACGATCTTCTTGGTCCAATCCTGGCATTGAAACCTCCAGTGATAACTTTGAAGGATGTATGGTCTTCTCTGTAGAACTTCTCCAAACCCATATAGAAAGCTTTGACTTCTTCTTCGTCATAGTTTTATGTCGACGCGTAGACAACGAAGATTGTTAAAGCCGGTAGTGATCCACACCTTTTTAATCGTAAACGTCCGATTCTAGTTGTAAGCTGTTCGAATGAATCGATGCTCATGGACAAACTCGTGTTGACGAGAACGCCGACACCGCCTACGCCTCTACTTCGCATGTTCCGAGGAACAGTTCTTCCCCATTGTCATGGACGGCGTTGTATGGGTGGCGTCGTCTCGCCTTGGCCAGGCCGATGACGTCGTACTTTATCATTCTTGCTTGCATGAGCAAGTCCTCTATCGACGGCTCGGATGCAAGTGTACGTGCATTATAGGCACAGAACGTCACCATAGTTCTTCGTGATCCAGGCACCTTCCATTGGCCCTGAGATTTTAGCAGCCTCTCCGCACTCGTCCTACCCAACGCTTCGAAATTGTGGCTCTTTTGGGGTCAGGGGATTGAGGCCCGTTTTTTTTCTACCCTGTTTAGCACTTTTATACCCACATATTGATTGGTGGGCTCTCAACGTGTGGGCTGGGTTTACTCACGGGTAGCTTACCAGGCTCTCCCGGAGTGGACATGGAGCTTACTTGTTGGAGGCGACTCCTAACCGCCTCCCCTGTCACTTGATCGCATGCTTTTCTTTTTCAGCAATCGCGAGGTTGTTATACACAAACCACCTCGCGATTGCTGAACAAGAAAACAAAGTATTCATACTCCAAAGCCAAGGTTAATAGAAAGTCGATCCTGGGAACTGCATGCTTTTCGCCGAATTGACTCGTAGAATACCATTCGCATTAGCGAGAACGAACCCTACCCTCATGCATGAATACGCCTAGCATACACAGAAAGTATGTGCCAAATCGGCGCAACAGAATCATGGAGTCCGTTCCCTGGATCGACGTGCGTCTCAGGGAAGCAATGGTCGCTTTTGATCAGCGATTAACCCCCTATCCGCCACCTGGGGACGCTTCACGTAGCCTCGCGACTAATCGGCTCGAGTTTCCCCGTATGTGGAAGATCCGTGTTTAGCTGTTAGCTTTAAGTTCTACGTCATTATTCAATTTTTTTGGAGTGCAATGTACCAACACTTTCGCGGGAATTTTTTCATTTTCTAAATTCCTGGCTATTACCACTTAACTATCATTTTTCCATGACATCAACATGGTTTTTGTAAAGATTGGTTTTTACATACTTTGACAATAAAATAAAAAAGCCAGATTTGAATCGATCAATATTTTCCTTTTGATCGAAAAATACTGGGCAAACTAAGGATGTCTTAAGTTAAACTGAAATTGTTATCAAATAATGTTAGAAAAAGTTCGTAAAACTAACACTCCTTTTCATGGATACCTTATGCTTCCAAAAAAAGTTATCCAATGAAAGTCGTTTATACCGTTCCCAAACTATCTACAAGAAATATGAATTTTTTAATGCATAAAATATGAGGGGGCTTCAATCAATGGATGCTATGAAGTGTAGGAAAACTATACCTACACGATGTTAAAGTGGAATTGAAGTTCACTAAATATGATGGATAACATTAATGAAAGAAACTTAAAGTGAATGGCGTCGTAAAACAGTGATCACTCCACAGGCAACTCGACTACCAGCGTTCCCCGTTTTTTTACTCTCTGGAGAGTTGCCACGACCCAGATCGTCTGCATCGGAATGAATGACGATAGCTCGTCCAGCCACACTATATGGACCATCGAGTTTAGCTATGGAGTCCGTGATGGAGATCATCGTAAAACCGCCGTACTGAAAAGTAACCGAGGAATTCTCGGTCATATGCGACAAACAGTATGCTTAAGAAATACAGCGCAGTGGATACCAACGTATTTTCAGCCATGATACTGGTTCCACACTATTATTTTTACATGAAAGCTTGGGACCTGCCAACCGGAACGATTTGACAACTCGTTAGGCATCTCTTTCTTTCAGAATAGCGTTGTTTTTTCTTCTAATTTGCCCTAGTGCTGGCACTATGAACCCTTGCACGTGCATGATCTCAGTCATTCCCTATCAGCAATGTCTGGTTGAAAGCGGCACTGACCAAAACGAACTTCAAGCTTCAATCACTATCCTCATTACTTCATGCCACAATGTTTGGTTTTTTTTTCTTTTGTTCAGCCGTATTATTTTGAACTACAGAAATCTTAATGATAGGAGACGATATTTAAAGGATTTGCGAGCAGTTCTGAGTTCTTAGAAGAAATCCGGGTAAAAAATTCACGTGCTTGAATATGACACGCCGCGAATACTTAGATGGTCAGTTGTTGCGCTGAAACCCTAGGTTCTTTTACTATCTTTTCTACTAGGGTTTTCTGTTGATGTTGGCCCAAATCCTTCACATGGTACGTGAAGACCGCAGTTTTAGGCAGGGCAGATCTTCAGGACAGATAGTCGTCGATAAACGAAAAGTAGCCATTTCTAAGGTAATCAAAAATCTTCGAATCTCTTTTTGTCGTTATATCTGCATTTGATTACTACGCTTTATTTACCAAGTATACACCTATGTGTTGTTTCGATTCCTCTTAATGAAGAAACCTGGACTTTCATGTAAGATGCTTCTACATGCTCTGGTAACATTTTCTGAATGGAACTCTCACCGAAGTAAAGATGTTTCCGAGATCACCGATGTGTCGATAGCTATCGTATGGAGCACCATGGTCCATATTGAGCGGATTGTAATGACCACCTGCATTTGCGCAACCATTTCCCAAATCACCTTTTTCATGAACATGAAATCCATGAAGACCTGGAGTCAGTCCTTTCACGATGCCGGTAATCTGAATTCTCGGCTGTGTTCAAAATCGGAAATATTTCAACGCATATAGAAATAGGTACCAACTAACCCTAACCATATTTCCTACTTGCATAAAATCGATGGTTCCGATCATATTTTGCTGATCACCTTTTGCGAACATCGTCGCACGAGCTTTCAGCACAGGTGGTAGACCTGTATGTAAAATTCGTGAAAATTTCAAAAAATCAAACAGAATGATGTAAATCATATTACATTGAGGTAACGATTGAAGCTGTTTACGTAATATTCCACGCAATGGATAGTCTCACTTTTCTTTTTACGTAGGCGTTATTGCCACTTCGATAGCTTATTATTTTGTAGCACTTTTACGACATCTATACCAGCTAACTACAGACGAAGAACGGCGCTGCTATACAATTAAGGTGGAAGGGAAACTTTGAACGATACCTATAGCCGTAACAACTTGAGTGGCTCCAAGAATGGCTGAGATGAACAGCATTTGACGCACCATTGCAGGAGAGGTGAGTGCTGTTTAGTAAGATTTCACGAAAATTGTGTCTGAGAAAACCGGTTACCAGTTTGCACAGTCTGTTATACTGCTGTACAAACACTGCTCAATTCGGGTCTCCGTCACAGATCTGTTCTTTGTAATTCGGTAACACTTTTTTTCCCCTATTGCCGTACGAAAAATATAGGAGTTCGTCCCTGTTCCTAATCTGAAAATCAGCTGACTAAATTTTCTCGAAGTGGTAATATAAACGAATGCAGCTCGTCATTACGTGTGCTAAACACATGGTTCTGATCAATACGTGTATTATCGAGAGCTGATATGTGAACTGGTGTTCGGTACTGGTCCGAGTTTCACGTCGACGTTCTCAATTTCGAGACATTCGGTAGCTTTTACGTTCAGATACATTCTTTAGATAGGCTTAATGAGTCCTGAGCAACGTAAAACTAATGTCAATATTAGCATCCAAGCAGAAAGTGCAATCAATAGAATCGATTGGTGAGAAAGTTGAAATGAAGCAAGTGTATCTATTGTTTTCTAAAAATTTCACCATCGAGTGAGCGAATATCTGAAGAGCCAGTTGGTTCCAATAAAATACGAACATTCAAATAAAAAAGGAATTGTTAATGGCGGGGCAGTAAAAGTGAGAATTACTTCCCTTGAGCTGCCTACGAAATCGACTTATTGACAGTAATTGATTGATAAGAATTTGTTTAGTATTTTCACAGGATTTCTATACAGCTAGAAAGATTCGATGCAGTTTGGTAAATATATATATGTATATATATATATTTGTTTGCAAACTGCACGTGTAGCGCAGTGGTTGGAGGCGCCACTTCGGCGCGCACGTGAATTGCGCCCATGGCCCACCAAGCCTTCCATCTCACCGAGGTCGGCAAATTGGTACCAGACTTGTCTGGGAGGATAGCAGCACTGGCTCGATACATCGGCTGGCCACCGCGAGTTATTGTAAAGGCCAGATATGCATTCAATCACCTCCAACGATACTTAATGAAGTCGAATGCATGGAGCATCCCTCAGGGATTGATCAACGCCGAGAGCTTTATCCCTTTATCCTTTATGTGTGTATATATATACATATATAAATATATGTATATAAGCAAAACTTAGAGAAATTCTTATGCAACCAGGGCTAAAGAGAAGTAGAAAAACATTACAATACATGAAGAAGAACAGGTATTTCAGTAAACCCACCTAGCTAAATCGAACAGGTTGCCAGTACCTAGATGGCAGTCTGAATTCCAGAAATAAAAGGATGAAGCATACGGCGTTGATAAGCCCCTGAGGAATGAGCTGTGCAGATCTCTGTGTCGTTGGAGGTAGCTGAATGCAGATCTGGCCTGCACAGTCGCGGTAACCCACCGAAGTATGGAGTCCATGTTGTTATCCTACCAGAGATGACTATTAGCAATTTTTCGACCCCAGAGAGACGAAAAGCTTGGTGAGCGTGTGACGTGGGATCGAACCCATGTGTATTGCAGGGCACCTCTAACCACAGGAAAAACGACAGGAATAATTCGTTGTTATGCGTGTTATATTTGTAGGTCACCACCAGTTGTATTCTATGTTTGCGAATTTTTCGTGTACATTTTATTCTAGCGGCGGTGCGGTCATTTCCACCATTTCCACCACAGCTTTGAGATAAACCTAAATCTGCGCTCGCAATGTTGACGATTCTTTCCAAGATCTTATGAATCAAGTTCACATTTAGACCCAGGAAAGAGCCAATCAGGACGAAGACCGAACAGTTTCAGAGACAGGAAGTGTAGCCGCATCTGTTCAGCACGTTTCTCACAGAACTTTTCCTTTTCTCCATAAAAGTGTGGTGTTCCGCAACGCTAGGACACCGCTACTGTTATTGTTGAGAATATTCACAATATTTGAGTGTTAACGATTCAGATTTTATTCCGTATGGAAATATTCAAAATGTACATGATACAACTCAACAATAAACCCTACGTTCATGTTTATTCAAAATCTAGTGCACTTCTTAATTCCCTACTTAAATTGAATCCCAGACATTATGATTCAGAAGTACACGGATGGTTGTTGATACAAACATGTTTATCGACCAGGGAATTATCAGCATGCTCTATTCATTGCTACCATTCCTAATAGCAACATGAAAGAACCAACTTTTCCCTAAAATACTGAGTAAACATGAAGATTCATGTCTCCGAATCGAAACGGAAAGACGAATGCACTACAACAGTGCGGATGTGAATGGCTATGGTTGACCAGTAGTTCGTTTCTGAAGCTTTAACCTTGGAAAACTAACTGTGGACGCTTTAGTTTCAAAATCGCCTTCTTCCCCAGGGCATATGAACATCGTAGCTCCACACTACGAGCTACAGGCTAATGAAGTTGAAGGCACTGCGTATATCAGATGGATAGATTAACACTAAACACTAACAGTTTATTTTCCGAGCTAACTTTCCACTCACCTGACACAATTTTCGAGGCATTCTGAGGAAGAAACAGAAATATTACACTTCCATGTGAATTTTGTGCGGTTGGTCTCCACGTGACATACTCAGTGGAAGCCTCATAGAAAGCGGTGAGTACACAAAGCTGTATTCATTGTGATTGAAATCCTGGTTTATTGTTTTCTCTGTTTGGCCGAATGGGATGCTGTCAACTTGACCTTTCCAGGCTCTGAGGAAGGTGCAGTCCGCCGAAACGTCAGCTTATTCGTGAATAAAGAATAAAAATAACACCGTGCGCTTGCTCAATGAGAATCCGAATGATTATTTGATCAATGCCGAGGTTAATAGAAAGTCGGTCGTGGAAAATATTACCGTTACGTGGAGAAATCTGATACTTATTTAGATCTATAGGTTTGTAGACTTTATAAAAACTACAGCGATAGGTTTAATTTTTCTAAGATTTTTTAAAAGGATGCTGCCGAGTGAGGTTGCCTCATTCAAGCGGTGCTCCACTATGGAAGACTCGACTGGATACGAAGACGAAGAGACCATATCGAGAAGGCGAGCAACTGTGGATCGCCGACTTGTATTCTGAGGAGGAAGACGTTGAAACGTTAGCGTTATAAACATTTTCATCAACTTTGTGTGAGTTCAACAGCCTAAGAATGTACTCTTTTGACATTTCGACCACCCATTTTAAGGAAATTTTTTGCTACTTTGCAGACTACTTAACCCTGAATACTTACCTATCCTACAAAAAGAAGATCCTCTAAGTAAAGCCTTCAGAGTAGATGGGATATAACATCGCTTGATAAGATTTCTCTATCTTCTTGATGACGAAGGGCTTTTTCACGGTTCTTTGGGCAACGGGTTCTGTTCTTTCGCATTGGATTTTTGAGTTGAACTAGATTTCTAAAAGCTCTTACTGCTGAATTGATTTGATATTGAAAAATCAGTTTTCAATAAAGTTTATTTAGTTAGCCCAGCTATCTCATCCTAACTACGAAATTATGACGTTTTTTGTTAAAGAAGTTCGTAGCCACCAGAATGAAACGATGAGTAAACAATGAAATTTATTCAAGTCCGATTTTTAACTTGCTGTATGTTTAAATCTTCAGTCTACGACGAATTACCATACCGGCACAGGCGGAATTGCAAATATCATGAACCTTGTGGCTAGGCTGCTCCTGTATTTATACGCTTCCATTCGATCGTCTGCACATTCTACCGTTTCGTTTTCGCCAATTCGTTCGATTTACACCCACTCAAGGCGACAACAATGATACTGCTCCTCGTCTTTCTGGCCTTCACACCACTGGTAACGTGCTCCACTCGAGGTGAAAGGAAACAATAAAATATACATTAACAAAGTTGTTGAAAGCGAGAAACTCACATGCTGAGTTTTTCCAAACTATTAAATACTCATAGGAATAGTCAGTTGGGTCTCAGCACTTATGTTGACAGTGGGAATCTCAGGCTTCTATCTATAATGGTTAAGGCTAATAATAATGAAGAAAAGACTCGCTAGATTTGAAACCACTTCCTAAAATTGTCAAAAATTTGTCACTTTTATGCAAAACAGATGGGAGGTTGGAAGTCTTTGAAAGGATTTTTTTATAGTACCAAGAGCTCGTGCCCTTATCTTTCAAGCGGTCAGTGGTGGAAATCCAACCACTGCACTTGGAGTTCTGGACTTGACAGAACGCCGAGGCGTGGTGACGGTAGGCGCGTAGATCGTTCGGTATAAATCCTGGTAATAAATCCTTTTAATGAATTCAGCATACCATTTAGATCACCGGGAACGTGAGTGGTCTACCCGTAGGCCCGCACGGCTTTCATGTCCACGAGTTTGGCGATCTTGGCAATGGATGCTTGGCAGCCGGAGACCACTATAATCCTTTCAGAGTGAACCATGGCGGACCGAAAAACTCACGCCACAAACGACATGTCGGTGATCTTGGAAACATAGTGACACCTGTGAGTTTCTCACCTCATTCGTCAGATTCTTTATCTATAGTTCTCTTTAGAATCTCGTCCATACCTATTTGCATTTGAAAGAAGTGGCCTTGTACAAATGGAAGCAAACTTGTGACAAAAGAGATTCACACGTAATCTGAATTTTGGTACATTAACCGAATGGGCTTGTTGAACTGATAAATTCGCTACCTAATTATGAGCCCCTAATAATAGGTGTCATGTGGCTTCTTTATTAATTTTTTTTGTGCATTTTACAATTGTTTACCTTTACACCAGTTTTAAGGCAACTGGTCCGACAGTGATCAACATCAGGGATTCCCTGATTGCGTTCACTGGAATTCGCGGTATTGTTGGACGTGCTTTCGCTATTCACGCCAATAGAGATGATCTGGGAACCGGCGGGAACGAAGGAAGTCTCACAACAGGCAATGCTGGTGCTCGTCTTGCTTGTGGAATTATTGGTTACATTGCGCAAGGAAATGCTTAAATCTATTTCTGCAGTTAGTGCTTTTGTTTTATAAGAACAAATAACTTGTCAATCGTGTGTTTTTACTGGGTCCTCCAATAGCACTGAATCGAAAACATCTTCTACTCGACTATCAAAACTTTGCAATAAAGATATTCGCAAGAAAGGGAAACGAAAGCAGATGCAAGAATTTCTCGTCGTGTTAAGCTTGAATCTTCCAACTTCTGGTTTAGAATGAGTTGGTGAAAGTGGTCCTGGTGAAAAATCCCCCTCAAAATAACCATAATGATGATGCTGAGATGTCTGCAAAATCCCGGACCACTGGCTTCTGCGATGCGGATCGAACCCGTTATTACTCTTTATGATACAACTCAACAATAAACCCTACGTTCATGTTTATTCAAAATCTAGTGCACTTCTTAATTCCCTACTTAAATTGAATCCCAGACATTATGATTCAGAAGTACACGGATGGTTGTTGATACAAACATGTTTATCGACCAGGGAATTATCAGCATGCTCTATTCATTGCTACCATTCCTAATAGCAACATGAAAGAACCAACTTTTCCCTAAAATACTGAGTAAACATGAAGATTCATGTCTCCGAATCGAAACGGAAAGACGAATGCACTACAACAGTGCGGATGTGAATGGCTATGGTTGACCAGTAGTTCGTTTCTGAAGCTTTAACCTTGGAAAACTAACTGTGGACGCTTTAGTTTCAAAATCGCCTTCTTCCCCAGGGCATATGAACATCGTAGCTCCACACTACGAGCTACAGGCTAATGAAGTTGAAGGCACTGCGTATATCAGATGGATAGATTAACACTAAACACTAACAGTTTATTTTCCGAGCTAACTTTCCACTCACCTGACACAATTTTCGAGGCATTCTGAGGAAGAAACAGAAATATTACACTTCCATGTGAATTTTGTGCGGTTGGTCTCCACGTGACATACTCAGTGGAAGCCTCATAGAAAGCGGTGAGTACACAAAGCTGTATTCATTGTGATTGAAATCCTGGTTTATTGTTTTCTCTGTTTGGCCGAATGGGATGCTGTCAACTTGACCTTTCCAGGCTCTGAGGAAGGTGCAGTCCGCCGAAACGTCAGCTTATTCGTGAATAAAGAATAAAAATAACACCGTGCGCTTGCTCAATGAGAATCCGAATGATTATTTGATCAATGCCGAGGTTAATAGAAAGTCGGTCGTGGAAAATATTACCGTTACGTGGAGAAATCTGATACTTATTTAGATCTATAGGTTTGTAGACTTTATAAAAACTACAGCGATAGGTTTAATTTTTCTAAGATTTTTTAAAAGGATGCTGCCGAGTGAGGTTGCCTCATTCAAGCGGTGCTCCACTATGGAAGACTCGACTGGATACGAAGACGAAGAGACCATATCGAGAAGGCGAGCAACTGTGGATCGCCGACTTGTATTCTGAGGAGGAAGACGTTGAAACGTTAGCGTTATAAACATTTTCATCAACTTTGTGTGAGTTCAACAGCCTAAGAATGTACTCTTTTGACATTTCGACCACCCATTTTAAGGAAATTTTTTGCTACTTTGCAGACTACTTAACCCTGAATACTTACCTATCCTACAAAAAGAAGATCCTCTAAGTAAAGCCTTCAGAGTAGATGGGATATAACATCGCTTGATAAGATTTCTCTATCTTCTTGATGACGAAGGGCTTTTTCACGGTTCTTTGGGCAACGGGTTCTGTTCTTTCGCATTGGATTTTTGAGTTGAACTAGATTTCTAAAAGCTCTTACTGCTGAATTGATTTGATATTGAAAAATCAGTTTTCAATAAAGTTTATTTAGTTAGCCCAGCTATCTCATCCTAACTACGAAATTATGACGTTTTTTGTTAAAGAAGTTCGTAGCCACCAGAATGAAACGATGAGTAAACAATGAAATTTATTCAAGTCCGATTTTTAACTTGCTGTATGTTTAAATCTTCAGTCTACGACGAATTACCATACCGGCACAGGCGGAATTGCAAATATCATGAACCTTGTGGCTAGGCTGCTCCTGTATTTATACGCTTCCATTCGATCGTCTGCACATTCTACCGTTTCGTTTTCGCCAATTCGTTCGATTTACACCCACTCAAGGCGACAACAATGATACTGCTCCTCGTCTTTCTGGCCTTCACACCACTGGTAACGTGCTCCACTCGAGGTGAAAGGAAACAATAAAATATACATTAACAAAGTTGTTGAAAGCGAGAAACTCACATGCTGAGTTTTTCCAAACTATTAAATACTCATAGGAATAGTCAGTTGGGTCTCAGCACTTATGTTGACAGTGGGAATCTCAGGCTTCTATCTATAATGGTTAAGGCTAATAATAATGAAGAAAAGACTCGCTAGATTTGAAACCACTTCCTAAAATTGTCAAAAATTTGTCACTTTTATGCAAAACAGATGGGAGGTTGGAAGTCTTTGAAAGGATTTTTTTATAGTACCAAGAGCTCGTGCCCTTATCTTTCAAGCGGTCAGTGGTGGAAATCCAACCACTGCACTTGGAGTTCTGGACTTGACAGAACGCCGAGGCGTGGTGACGGTAGGCGCGTAGATCGTTCGGTATAAATCCTGGTAATAAATCCTTTTAATGAATTCAGCATACCATTTAGATCACCGGGAACGTGAGTGGTCTACCCGTAGGCCCGCACGGCTTTCATGTCCACGAGTTTGGCGATCTTGGCAATGGATGCTTGGCAGCCGGAGACCACTATAATCCTTTCAGAGTGAACCATGGCGGACCGAAAAACTCACGCCACAAACGACATGTCGGTGATCTTGGAAACATAGTGACACCTGTGAGTTTCTCACCTCATTCGTCAGATTCTTTATCTATAGTTCTCTTTAGAATCTCGTCCATACCTATTTGCATTTGAAAGAAGTGGCCTTGTACAAATGGAAGCAAACTTGTGACAAAAGAGATTCACACGTAATCTGAATTTTGGTACATTAACCGAATGGGCTTGTTGAACTGATAAATTCGCTACCTAATTATGAGCCCCTAATAATAGGTGTCATGTGGCTTCTTTATTAATTTTTTTTGTGCATTTTACAATTGTTTACCTTTACACCAGTTTTAAGGCAACTGGTCCGACAGTGATCAACATCAGGGATTCCCTGATTGCGTTCACTGGAATTCGCGGTATTGTTGGACGTGCTTTCGCTATTCACGCCAATAGAGATGATCTGGGAACCGGCGGGAACGAAGGAAGTCTCACAACAGGCAATGCTGGTGCTCGTCTTGCTTGTGGAATTATTGGTTACATTGCGCAAGGAAATGCTTAAATCTATTTCTGCAGTTAGTGCTTTTGTTTTATAAGAACAAATAACTTGTCAATCGTGTGTTTTTACTGGGTCCTCCAATAGCACTGAATCGAAAACATCTTCTACTCGACTATCAAAACTTTGCAATAAAGATATTCGCAAGAAAGGGAAACGAAAGCAGATGCAAGAATTTCTCGTCGTGTTAAGCTTGAATCTTCCAACTTCTGGTTTAGAATGAGTTGGTGAAAGTGGTCCTGGTGAAAAATCCCCCTCAAAATAACCATAATGATGATGCTGAGATGTCTGCAAAATCCCGGACCACTGGCTTCTGCGATGCGGATCGAACCCGCTATTACTCTTTCCCGAGCTTACGCGTTCACCACCACACGATGCGGGTCTTTCGTTTCTCCTTTCTCTCAGCCGTGTAATTCACCTGTAGGTGCTATCAGCAATCACCTGTAAATAGGATTTATCTGGATAGCAGCTTCAGCTTAATTGGGTTCAATGCTTCACTGCCGATTTGTGCTCCTCAGATCAATTTCGTTGACTGCTGAGTGCTGGTAGCACTTATAGGACAATAATACGTCTGAGAGAAAGCCGAAACGAAGGATCTGCATGGCGTGTTAGCCCTCGGAAAGGGTAATACCGTATTCGGTCCTCACCGCGGACACCAACTGCCTGGAGGTTTGCAAATATTTCAGCATCATTATGGTGATAATTCACGTGATACCCTGCAAATGCCATGGGAAAATATTAGGCAGTAAATAAAAATAACGAGACGCAAACCCAAAACAGTTCAATTGTGCTCACTTGTAGTATTGAGCTTTCACGAGATTGCTTAGATGTTTTCTTCGGTCTATGTCTCGGCTTTTTCACCTTCAGATCTGCGTGGATTCGAGAAGATGGCCCCTAGCTAGTCGTTGTCGCATTGATTCGAATCGCCGGTACTGTAGGACCATTCGAATAAATGATTTTCTTTTGGCCGTTTAATTATGTTTCATTCGCCGCTTTGCTATTGAGCGATGCCGTATAATGACATCTTCTGTGGATTTACTTTGTTGGGGTGAGCACATGTTTACTTCTACTTGGACGGCCAGTCCTCACTGGTTATTACTTGAACGGCCCGTTCTCACTGATTGTCTGGGCCCAGCATAATCTTCATTTTTTGGACTTTTGATGGTTTAGACGTGGTGTTTCCCTGGAGTACGGAGACCAGCCTAACTAAAGTCCTCCCCAGGTCGCACCTCCACAGGCTCAGGCAGTCGCTGCTGTTGTGGATCAGAGGGAGATTTGCCACCATGCGACTCATTTGATACCAAGACGGTGGTGAATCCTAGAATTGGTGTGCTCTTACCTGGGCTTCTTGATGGAGAAGCCAGACTACTCAGCCTGGGAAACCCTGCCGGGGAGATGAATCCTCTCGCCGTATATCACAGTCCGACACGCAGGAACACCTCTCAGCCACGATGAGGCAAAAAATTGTTGGGAGGGGGTTGAACACATACGCTTAGCATTGGTGTTACATCGGTTGGCCTTAAGTGGGAAGACAGAAGCTCGCACCCATATACATCGATAATATTCAGCGCTAATCGAAGACTAGCTAATGGGCTGTCTAGTTTTGGCATTACTCATAGAGTAAAGTAAAATAGTTGTTTAAAACAATATAAACCACACTATTGGGTTTTTTGAAGGTTTTTTATGTAGCATTGATGGAATACACAACACTACGATCAAGCCAACCATGTCGTCTTACGTCTCATTCAACATGTTGCTTACTGTGTGATAAAGTTCTACATGGATATCGGAAAGCTTTCAATTTTACAAAATGTGAAGCTACCGTGATACGAGAGTGTATCAAACGGCATAAGTGCGATTGTAAAGACGTACTAGTGGATTAGCTCACTACTTGAATTTGTCTCACATGACATTGGTATACGTGTTCTTTTGGACCCATTGTATGGTGTGCCTAATTCATTTTTACGGATAAGACGCCTTTTCATGGTCAGGCCGCCTGCTTAAAAATATGTCGCTCTATGATCGCTTATAATGCTTGTGCATATACTAGCTTGTAATGGGTTCCCAAAAATTCAAGACTTATTGTTCCCAAAAAAGCAAGTCATTGTCACCGGACAAACACTACTGTCATCATCCATCGTCCAGTATAAAACAACATCTCCGGATGTTTGTTTGGCATTCGAGAGATGCTTGTCCAAAGAAAATCGTACTCCATACGAAGACGATGACACCAAATCGAGAAGAGAAACAACTGTGGGCCACCGACTGCGATCACAGGTTCTAATGAAGATGAAGACGTCGAAGCGTCAGCCGAATAAAATTTATATAACAACTTCGTGTAAGCTCAACAGTTTAGAAAGATGTTGGAACTCATACCGAGGTTGATGGAAGGTCTGTTTTGAAATATAACTGGCACACACAGCATCTACCTGGAATGTGGAGCTCTGGTCATCCAGCTCTGTCTCAACTTCTAGGTTGAGGCCAACACACATAATGACGAGAGCAGACGGTAGATGGACGGTAAGAACTGTGAAGTGGACTCCGTGAGGATTCAGGCGCCCATATTTGACAGACGTGTTCGTAACCAAAGTCAGTCAATGGCATTCGCAGCAGCAGTTTTTCTGCAGATCACGGCGTGAGACTCGTACTACTGCGATCGAATCAAGCTACTACCATCGGCTACTATTATGGGCAAAGAAGAGAATAGAAAATGTGCTGTGGTCCACACAACTCGTGAATGAGGGCCTTCCAAGTGTCCAAGTAGGTAGGTATTTCATTCCCCATTCCTCAGAGATTGATCAACGTCGAGAGCCTCTTTTTTTAACGTTAAAAGACTCTATTAAGGACTTGCTCTTAAGACGCTCGATACATAGGTGATCTAGGGTCAAATGGGTGCTCACAAGATGGGATGTGTTTCAAGAATGTGTTTCAACGACCAATTTAGTAATAGGTTTATAAACCAAGTTATTCTATATGTGGGCTCTTCTACACTACTTATGAAGGGTCTAACCTTGGTGATTGAGTGGTCAGTAGGCGCGAGACCATCAGTAGATGCTAACTTATGGCTTTTCAATAGTAGGTATAAGACTAAGTTGCGAAAGGTCTAAAGTTTTAAAGTTACCATGCTTTCACTTTAACTCATTCTGTGTTCAACTTTCGGCACAGACTTTTAAATTCTTTTTCAAATGACGGACCATAACAGGAAACGTCCTCAACATGTTTTTTCCTTATCTCTGCATCCAACTGGCGTGGAAATACCACAAAATTAACTGCTATTTCATTTCAAACACACTGGTAGATCACGGCTATTGTATGGAATGTCCGGGTATTAAAAAAACACCGAAATATGCTTAACATAATCTGCCACACTGCTCCCCACCTTGATAGAGCAAAGTGTAGGATGCTCATTAGTGCAAAGTAACCCATACAATTCCGTCATGTTAACAACTTTTCCAGTTGTCGGAAAATTATCGTTCATTGTAAAAAAAAAGGAAGCCAGCAAGTCATGAAGCTTGCAAATTAGCCGTCGTTGCCAATAGTTGAAGACTCGATGTCACGGCTCTTCGAAGTGTGAACCAAACGTTATCCATTTACCGTAATTTTCATCAATGTTCATCCGATAAGCCGATATGCGGTGTGAATAAACGAAAATTGTGAATGGTTCTATGGAAATAGTTTTGTATTATCTTATTTCCATTGGTTTCTGCAAAAAAAAATAAGGCACTTTTCGACGAATTATTGGAATTTGGAGCAAAGCTGAGCAAAATCCTCAATAGGAGATCACATGGTCAGTTTGGTTCCCTAATCGGTTGCTTCAATGTTTGACAGGCAAGCGGTTTTGGGAACTATGAATTTCTGTGGACGATTTTGGTTTACATCAATGGTTCGCTGCTTTCCACAAGTATTGAAATTGAATATATTAAGATCTTCATGTGAGAACCAGAGAGTTAATCCGTCTGCTTGCCCTGCATTTTAGTTGGGATTGATCATCTCGTCCGCATATGGCCGTTCTCTTCGCCATCTAAGCGTGATCAATGTATCATCATTACACTAACATAATCATTCTACTTTGGATAATGAGGCTGAGTCATAGCAGAATAGTTGCACAGTGCTATAAGGAGTAAAACTACAATTTGATTGGTCTTTTTCACTTGTCACTTTACTCACTACACTGGCATTACCAGCAGATGTACCCTTGCAGTCAACTGTTCAAGGATTCAAACTTTTGGGATTTAAAGAAATAATTTACTTTCGTTCTCTCTAGAAATTATCTTTGACACAAAACCTCTGATCGTTCGGTTGAAATATATTTTGCGTTCATTAAAACGATTAGACAATTGAGGACTGAACAAAGTACACATCGATTAACTGGAGTTTTTTTCCTCATATAACCCAAATACAAGTCGCGAGAATAAATCTGTTATGCAGTTCCGGGCGCAACATAGCCAATAACTCCACACGCAAGGCGAGCGCCAGCATTGCCTACTGTGCGACTTCCTGCGTCACCGCCTCTTCCTAGATCGTCTACTCTTTCATGGATCACGAAAGCTCGTCCGACAATACCGCGACGACCTGTGAAGGTAATGAGCGAATCCTCGATGTTGATCGGTGTTGGACCGCTTGGCTTAAAAGTGATTTGCAGAACGTCAATGATTGCGCAAAACCTGTCTTAGAACATCATCAATATAAGAGAAAAAGGAGAACGGTGCCCTCATAGAAATGGACTACAACATTTCCTACTACCATGATAGCTGATAGTCCAGTGGCCAACTTATTTTAATAGCCTTAACATTGTAAGTAAGCTAAAGTTCTGTACATTTCTGCGTTCACCGCCCATTTCGTGTTAATAGAAAAATGAGAAATTATAGGATTGAAAACAAAATTTCCATATGTTATAGAAATGAAAACGTTGCACAAAATTCAAAAACCTCACAGGTGTCACGATGTTTCCAAGATCCCCGACGTGTCGTGCAGAAGGTGGATTTTCTTGACTACCGTGATCTGACCTGAACGGATTATAGTGCGCTCCAGTGGCTAAACAACCATTGCTAAGGTCGCCAAATTCGTGAACGTGAATAGCATGAGGACCTGGGGGCAGCCCATTTACACTGCCGCTGATCTAAACGACAATTTAACTGTAAATGATCAACTTCTTACTGAACATAACAAATCGAAAAATCTGCGATCCTACCGTCACCATTCCATTGTTTTCTGTCAAGCTGAGAGTTCCAATTACATTTGTTGGATTACTACCGGGAACAGCTTGAAAAATAAGAGCAACAGCTCTTGGAACTATAAACAATAATCAACGCATTTTCGTTAAACCATGCGTCCTTCTAAAGAACAATGACCAATCCTCAAAATGTTATTGAAGCGCCGAAAGTTTGATTTTTTGATCTTTCTTGCGAGTGATGCTGCTTAACTGAGCTTATGCTGGATTAAAAAAATTGAAGCACTTTCCAAATGAAGAAGGCGCATTTTACATCCTGTAGATCTTTTTGCCATATAATTAACGGCTAATTTCACCTCGAACAGAGCAAGTTGTCATTGGAATAAGAGCTAGCAAGACGAAGAGCAGCATCGTTGTTACAGGAGATAAGTAGCAGTGAAGCAACGGACCTTACTGGAGCGAAGAAGCACTTTATTGTTGAGAACGCTTAGTCAGAAGGGATATAAATACAGTGGCATTGAACTCGTAACGACCTTGATGTTTGTGTCATCTTCCACTTGATATCATGACGCACAGATTGAAAGCGAAACTGAAAATTCTGCACGATTTGAAACACAGATTATAGATTACTATGAATCCTCATTATTTTTCTACGAATTGTGAGCCAACATTGACGACTTGGAAACATCTCGACGGTCGCCGTAATATTTCATCCACGATGGAGCCTGTCTGGAAATGTGAACTTGAAGCTTTCTAATGTTTAAGTCAATTCCCCTTCTCAATCCTTAAGGTGTGAAGTGGGTTTTTCTCAAACTTCTGACGAGTTTTACTTGATGAATTGAAGACATCTTATAGAAGAAACTTTTTTTATACCTATTTAAGAGTTAGCGCTGGTTTGAAACCACGATTTGAGTGCTACAGTTGTTTGGAATTAAAAATCCTAAATGAAACAAAAGTCTGAGGTTTTCAAACTTCCAGACTAAACCTTGACAGGCTTGGCAGACAAAGCGTGTTGAAAAAAGCGTTCATTTGTCTTGTACGCAAAGATTATTGAACGAAAGATTGAACGTAGACCTAGACGAAAGCATTTCATTGTAATTCTTTGGTGTTAAACCGGTTGCTACTTTCGTACAGTGAGACTGGATTTCAACTCACGTCAAGTGCCAGATGTCGAAAAGAACACTTTATCCCTCATCCCTTTACTAATGCTAAAACTTTTCGAGGAAATCATGCCGCTTGGTTGAAGTAATGCTCATAAGTATTGAAAAGTCAACACTTCGAAAGATTCGAAGAACCCTTTGGTGCTGTTTTGCTGATGCTTTGGTAGTTTAGGAATTGAACTATTAGACAACCGTGGTCAGTTAGACCCACGCTGCTCCATTTTACATTATTTCCTTATTTCATTCCAAAACATGAACTTTTATGAAAACTACTTCCTGAATGCAATTCATGTTTGTTGCATTAATATCCGATTGCGATGACAACGCACTTCAACGTATTTAGTAACTTTTTATAGTAGGCAAATAAGTTTCCAGTACAAGTGAACATCTGCTCGCTTTGCAAATCGTTCCTGGTTTCGGACTTCATTTAGTCTGAACGGAGTTATGAAATGCACCAGAGTAAAGAATAGACTTGATAAACATCTGTGGGTGGCGTATTTTCCAATATCGCTACGTGTAATGAAAATTCTGGAAATCTATACAGTGGCGGACATTCGCAACAATAATATAAAAATTACTAAAGTTTCATCGATCAACGATTAAATTTAGTAGAGCAGAAGGAAGAGGCACTGAGTAGAGAGGCAGTACGTAACAAAAGTAACAACACATTTGTTTATATTGTTGAGCTGAGCTTTCACGAGGATGATACGAGATGTTTATTCGGCCAACGTTTCGACGTCTTCGGCTTCATCAGAGCGGACGATCCTTGTTGGTGGCCCACAGTTGCAGTAAAAACACAGCTACATGGTGTAGTGGTCTGTTGTTTGGTCAGCTGGACACATGAGATTGATAAAATGCCATGTTCGTTAACTTCATATGTTATTTCAGCTTTCTACAGTCGATTATGCCTCATCGGATAAAAAATTGAAAAGGGTAAAGAAGGGTTGCTCGCAGAAAACATCCACTGATATCGTGGTTAGTTGACAGCCTGATACGGGACTGCTACGAAACCTCACCGTTGCTGATGTTTCGGGGCCATTGTATTCCTAGGACTCAAAAACATTTGTGCTGAAGGCCTGGAGAAGCTAATTCTTGCGATGTGTATGACATTTTGGAGTTGCATCGAGTTGAATCTAATGAAGTCAACATCTCTGCAGGCATTTTGTCAATGGCTTCTGCTCAGAGATAGGGAGAATCTCTGATTCGTGAAACATACAGTTATTACCTTAATTGTCGTGGAAGCTTTCATAAATATAAGATTCAGGCCCTCTGGGCTTTTTACCCAGCGAAAAGCGACTGTCCATCTTTCGCCTTCAGCGTGGGCTGTGCTCACAAATGATTTTTTTATGACAGTCGATGGTGCTCCGCGATACTGAACGTTCTTCGATTTCGTCAAAATTCTATGATGACCTTACGGTGCTTTCCAGATTCAACTACGTATCTATTCGACCCCTGATGGAAGCACTAAGCCTGTGAATCTGTGTACTTGGATAGTTATGAGGTTCCACGAGTTTTACCAGCCGTGCTACACCTCGCACTTGCTCCTGTCCAATTTTTTTGATCGCTTCGAGCAAAATTTCTACTGCTGGTTCAGCTGCGAACATCTCCTTGCAATCCATTCTGCTCTTCTTTATGGCTATCTATCCTTATTTTTGATTACACAACTGTATTTGTTTTGCCTTCAGTATTTGTTTTTTGGGTCTTGAAGATGTGGTATTTTTTGATTGTCTGAGGTGTAAAGTTTAGTTTGTTGGCTTATATGCCGGTTATATCTCAGAAGACATAATCAATACACGAAAATATACACATATAATATACATATATATGTACACATATATACATATATATAATATATGTACACATATATATATATATATATATATAATGTAGGGCACACAGCACTGTGGTTAAGAGGAGCCTTGTGATACACATATGGTCCTTAGTTTGATCCAGCCACCTGTTGACCAAGCCTTCCATTATTCCGGGGTCTGCAAATTGACACTATATTTGTCTAGAAATACGACATTGCTGACTTGATACGTCCTTAGGCCAATGTAAGTCACTGTATAAGCCAAATATGCAACCAGTCACCCTTAACGACACCTGATAAAGGTGAAGGCGTAACGCTTGACTTAGGGATCGATCAGCGCCAAATGCTGTATGCTGTATCCTACATATATGCCATAGATCTATACTTTCGTATTGTAAAGTCTGATCATATTAGTATCTGTTTGGTTACCACAACATATCTTCATATGAAGAAAGGAGCACTTCTGTGCTAATTTCACTCAGCATCTGTATGGCGCGGCAAGTGGTCGGCTGAGACGATAAATCTTTGTGAGTTGCATTAGTTTTTGGTTCATGACTACGCTGCAAGAGCAATCCTGATCACAACTTAGGTATACACGTTAATCTACTTCTAATGTTCCCAGATTACTCTACGCTCCTTGTTCCTCACTCGAATGCTTGCCATGAAATGAATCGCAATCGCTAGCCTTTTCTAGCGGGTTTGCTAACACATGGACGAATACATCGGCCTACACTCGCGTAACAGTTGGAAATCCATCTGCATCGGAACAGGTGCGCAATGGGTTTGAAACACCTTAAACTTCGCTTTGCAGTTTATTTTTCATCGAGAGGAGATTGTACACTATTATTGATATAGTTCTTCAGCAAGGTACTTATAGGGAACTATGAAGCAAGTAGTGCCAAGGCCGTCATGTCCACCTTCTCACATCTTAATCCCAATGCAAACCATTTTAAACAAGCTTACCAATGTATTCGGCATCTACCAGCATAAGTTCAAATATTAGTTACCTCTGATTATTATCCCTCCATCCGACTACTATTGCAGCTAATTCGAATAGCGCATTTGGTTGATACTCGACACTCAACCGGCAAACTCAGCACAATATGAGAAAAAAGATTACACGTTAGTTCTTTAAATAGCCTTCAGCCATCTCTCTGAGCAATTTTTTCCTTTGCATGCCGACCATGACAGTGAGCTCTTTTCCATTCCCCAGAATAAATTTTTTGACAGAAGCAAAAATAATGGTGATATATCTGGATATGTTATAAGACTGCCTCATTAGAAAGCGCTTAAAGAATTCCGTTTGTTGTTTTCCATTTGTCCTAGATAAGGGTCTTCGGAATCGCGCATAGGTTCGACTTCTACTTGAGAACTTTGTCTTCCTACCGAATGGGAATGGATGCTTATGGAGTTGACTCTCTTTGGATTCTGGATATGCAGTACATTTCCAAGGTCAATCCCTCGCCTTTCTGGACAGATGGAAACCTGCCGACCCTGGTGGATTTGGGCACTTGAGCCATCGACCATTCTATTCTATAGCATCCTTAGCCATTGCGCTTCCCGCGCACTATTCCGTTACATAACATAAACTCTAATATCACCATGACAAGGACACAAGTGTAATTACGTTCTAGTGAGTGAGGTGGTACACAAATGGTTGGAAAATCTTGCAAATCAATTTATGAATGAGAAAACTATGATAATGCGCATTCGGAGCTAGCAGTGAATGATATTTAGTTTTTTTCTAAGGTACTTGTTATGTTATTCGGTGTTCGATCTAAGCTGTAATGGTCGTTGTTGTGTACAGTACAGACAATTGTCGTGTTAATTGTCTACCACCTGATGAGATTCATTGATGAGAAAACTATGATAATGCTCATTCGAAGCTAGCAGTGAATGATATTTAGTTTTTTCTAAGGTACTTGTTATGTTATTCGGTGTTCGATCTAAGTTGTAATGGTCGTTGTTGTGTACAGTACAGACAATTGTCGTGTTAATTGTCTACCACCTGATGAGATTCATTTCAGTACAACACACGAACCATATCTGCCACCAAACAACAACCAAACAGCAGCTAACGGTATGTTTCTGTTACATTGTGCTTTATATTTTCTCATTCAGCAAGAAAGAAAAAGACGTAAACATTGCTCATCGTCAAATGCCTTATTGTGCTAAACAAAATTGATTACTGACGTAAAAGAAGGATTTTTAATCATTAACGCTATTGCGTGATCCTATGTGACAATTTGACCAGCAGATCAATGAACGACTGTGCATTGCATTCAATGCATAGAACAAAGTAGGCGTGGTCGTGTACGTTTAGTCAGTTCGAAACGTTTTTCTCTTAGCAAAGTGAACACCAATCGAAATGACTTTACAGATAACAGTGGTTTTCTGCAAGCTACCCATCTCATTCGTAACACTACTACAAATGGATTTGTCAGTACAGGAACGATGTATTTCGATGACCCTACTGCTATGACGCATTCAAAAGAAGTAGAAGATAAGGTAAAGATGGTAGAAATGTCGAAGTAGTGTCTTCACATAGTATCACCTGTATTACCTGTAGTCCCGTTGATCGTCGAGTAACTTTAGATGACTCGAGTGAAAAGTTTGTAGTCGACAGATAGCAAGCAGATTGGGCGATAGTTACCTATATCGTGTGGGTCGCCCTTCTTGAAAAATGACACGATCTTACTGGTCTTCCACTGAGGACCTTGCATTCAGACAGGTAACGTGAAAAGAGCTTCATTCGTAACACTACTACAAATGGATTTGTCAGTACAGGAACGATGTATTTCGATGACCCTACTGCTATGACGCATTCAAAAGAAGTAGAAGATAAGGTAAAGATGGTAGAAATGTCGAAGTAGTGTCTTCACATAGTATCACCTGTATTACCTGTAGTCCCGTTGATCGTCGAGTAACTCGAGCGGGCGGCATTAAATCCTACATTTTTTCCTGTCGCGTGCAAGAGTAGCACAGTGGGTTCTGCCCGCTTTAGGAACCCGTCGAGCATCATATCTTTCTTCTAGGCTTTTCGTGAAGAACTCTGACCATCGGGTCGGTGGTCTTCTCGCAGTACGTTTGACATCCCAAGGAATCCAGTCACAAACGGCTATTGTCCATCGGTTATAATTAATACGCATTTCGTGTCCCGGCCCACCTTAACTTCCGAAATGACTTACAGATAACAGTGGTTTTCTGCAAGCTACCCATCTCATTCGTAACACTACTACAAATGGATTTGTCAGTAGAGCAACGATGTATTTCGATGACCCTACTGCTATGACGCATTCAAAAGAAGTAGAAGATAAGGTAAAGATGGTAGAAATGTCGAAGTAGTGTCTTCACATAGTATCACCTGTATTACCTGTAGTCCCGTTGATCGTCGAGTAACTCGAGCGGGCGGCATTAAATCCTACATTTTTTCCTGTCGCGTGCAAGAGTAGCACAGTGGGTTCTGCCCGCTTTAGGAACCCGTCGAGCATCATATCTTTCTTCTAGGCTTTTCGTGAAGAACTCTGACCATCGGGTCGGTGGTCTTCTCGCAGTACGTTTGACATCCCAAGGAATCCAGTCACAAACGGCTATTGTCCATCGGTTATAATTAATACGCATTTCGTGTCCCGGCCCACCTTAACTTCGACTGTTTGACGTACAGAACGGCATCTTTAATTTTTGATCGTTAAACCAGATCGGGGCTTCGGATCACATCCCTTACTTGTGTGAAACGGGATACTCCTAGCATCGCCCTTTCGACTGCGCGTTCGATAACGCTGAGTGATCTTTCATCCTGCTTACGTAGCAACCAGGTTTCTGACGCATACGTTAGGTCAGGAAGTACCGCTGAGTCGGAAAGGTAGACACGGAGCCGGGTGCCTTTTGAAAACTCCCGGGCCGCTCGTTTCCTTCTTCTCAGCTCCGGAACTAATCGTTCATCACATTGATTTCCCGACCTAGATAGACATAACTGGAGCATTCGGAGATATTCGTTCCGTTGAGCGTGAATGGGGCAAACGAAACCAATCCGTTCTTCATAAACATCATTTTCTTCAGATTTAGTCGAAGACCAATCTTTCCACACGCTTTATCAAAGTCCGCAAGCATTCGTT
>MQTX01000131.1:103357-126843 GCA_009735665.1 Angiostrongylus cantonensis
ATCCCTTGGTGACCATTGAACTCTCAACTTTTTCTTCAATGAGCCGATTGTATTCCTCGTCGTGGTTGTCGACAACGGCATCTTCCCAAAAGCCGACTAATGAGTTGAATAAGTTCCAGTTTGTGGTAATTCTGGGACTTCGGTTTTTGAATTTAGCGGCTTTTTCTCCTTTTCGCGAGAAATTTGCATGAGCAAGTCTCCTATCGAGGACTCAGGTGCAAGTGTACGTGCATTGTAGGTACAGATCGTAACCATAGTTCTTGATCCAAGCAGCTTCCATTGGCCCTGAGATTTTAGCAGCCTCTCCGTACTCGTCCTACCCAACGCTGCGAAATTGAGGGCTCTTTCGGGGTCAGGGGAATGAGGCCCGTTTTTTTTTTATTGTATTTAGCATTTTTGATACCCACGTATAGCTTGCTGGTCTCTGAACGTGGGGGTTAGGTATACGCATTGGTAGCTTGCCAGGCCCTCCCAGTGTGAATATTGCGCTTATTTGTTGGAAGCGACTCCTAACCGCCTCCCATATGCTTCACTGTCACTTGGTTGCAGGCCTTTGGAATTGACTCGTAGAATACAATCCGTATAAAGCGAGAACCACCCACACACGCATGCATGAATGCGCCTAGCAAATACGGAAAGTATGTGCCAAATCGGCGCAGCAGAAAAAGGGTGTCCGTCCCCTGGATCCACCTGCGTCTCAGGAAATCAAAGATCGCTTTTGGACCGCGTTTAACCCCCTATCCGCCACCTGGGTACGCGCCACGTAGCCTCGCGACTAACCGGCTCGAGATCCCTGGGTCTTCATATAGTACTAATGATTATACATTTTGGACTGCTCAAGAAGAATATGTCTTCACATAGTACTAATGATTATACATTTTGGACTGCTCAAGAAGAATATGAAGCCGATAAAGCTTCTAGTGCAGAACAGATACGAACGGAATCTGATAGGGCTGCAGAACTGCTTAGGTTAGTGTTCATGCTTTTCTAGTCTGTTCTCTTCTACTATGCTATATTAGGATTTATGTAAAAAACTAGCATTTTGTAAGGCTCTTATCTAAATATGCTTCTAGAACACCACCAAAAAGAGATATTGCAAAACTGTCGTAGGAAGCAGCAGGTTGGTAGATATTTATACGAATACATTATCTTCGACGGCTAAAATATGCAGGTAAAACAAGTCGCAGTCCATTTAAATTATGGCAACTTGCAGACGCATCCTGACAGTCATGTCTTTTCATTCTCGTATTTCCGTCTTTTCATATTCCTTGAATGTCTTAGGATTAAAATTTTATACGACCATGCCAACAATATGTCTTATAACGCACACATAATAGATTTAAAAAGTTTTTTTTAATGGATTGGTGGTTAAAGATAGGAAGATAAACAATTCTGTAGATGGTTCGATAGGATCAGAAAACGTTACGTTCATAAAATGAGCTTTTATTCGGAGTAGTGAGCTACAGAGGAACTTATGAATACCGAATTCTACCATCACTCTTCAGGTTTCAACTTTATTCTGAAATCCGCACATGAAGGATAGTTGTTTTCTGGAAGAGGTAAGAGCAATCCATAAATGCATCTTCATAACAGATATATGGGAACTGTTAATGATTGAGTTTCGTGAATAACAAGGCTCAACTGGTTGACCAATACTCAATATTATGGTTTGTTTGCTCCTTGAATGACTGAATAACAGATACCATGAGTGAGAACTAAGCTTTTTTTTCTTCGACATCTTTAACATGATAGTTATAACCGATTGTTAAAGTTTCAAATCTTTATGATAACGCGCTGAAAGCAATTAGAAGACGAAGAGCAGTATGGAAAGTTGCAACAGAAGTTCTCCACGACAACGAAAGATTATAGTTCTGATTCGGTGCGACTCCACAGTGAAACGTCATCCAGTGCTTCCAACGGCAAGGGATTCTATTTTAGCCTTAGACAACACCTGTTTGTTTATCTCATCCGTAATGCCCATCCGTTTTTTTTTTTGGAAATATACCACCAGAATATTTAAAAAAATGAACAGATGGGTTCCACATGAACACAACGTTTCGAAATTTGCAGTTCGTTGCTGATTTGCAGATATGGAGATCCATTTTTGAATGGCATTATAACTTGTGATGAAGAGTAGATACTGTACGATATTCTTTAATGATACTGAGATATTTGCAAATGCCGGACAGCAGGTGTGTGCGGTGTGGAAAGAAAGCGCTATTACCCTTTCCGGAGGCTAACGCGCTCACCGTCACACCATGCGGGTCCTTCGTAATATTTCAGCATCATTAAAATTATATTTCACAATATACTCGCCATCAAAAAGAGTAGGCAGTGAATAATAACCTAAAATTATGTTAGGTTAAAACTACAGCCTCAGCTTAGCTAGGTTCACTGGCGATTTGGGCCTCCTAGATCAATCCCGTTGACAGGTAATTGCTGATGGCACTGATCGATAGAACCAGCTGAAAGACAGGCGAAACGAAGGACCCGCGTGGTATGGTGGTGTAGGCGTTAGTCCCCGAAACGATAATAACGCATTCGTTTCCCAGTGGAGATACCTGCTGTTCCTAGTTTTCAGATATCTCAGCGTGATTGAAGCTGTTTTTCACAATATACCCTGCCATTAAGAAGAGTAGGCAGTAAATAATAAGTTTTAAATTGTGCGATAATCGTCGCTGTTCTGTATAATGGTTGGAGGCCGTTGAAAACCCACGACACATGTTTACACAGACTCTGCATCCAAAGAAGACAATGGTTTCCCTTTGGTGGTCAATGGTTGGTCAAATTCATCACATATTTTTACGACTTATGGAAACGATTATGCCAGAGAAATATTGTGCTGGAGTCGAAGAAACGCACCAAAAACCTCTTCAAGAAGCCGGCATTGGTCAGTAGAAAGGGAACAATGTTGCTTCGTGATAACGCAAGACCGCACGTTTACCGTATGACATCCAGAAACCTGAAACAAATGCGCTACGAGATTTTACCACATCCTCTTTACTAACCAGATTTGTCGCCAACGGATTTTCATTTTTTTTAAAGCATCTGGGGAAAGTGGTCCGTTTCTTTTACTATATTTAGCATTTTGACTATGACGAGAAAGAAATCGAAAGACTTTGTATGGAGTTGGAGGAGTTTTACAGAGAAGGCCATACATTCTAGAAGGTCACCACTTGAGATCTTAATGCCAAGATTGGACCAAGAAGGACGTCTGAAGAACGTCACATTGTGACCCAGGGATTGGAATGGAACGAATAGGATGAGCGGCTCTCTTAGTACTGCTCTAAAAAACCATTTTTGAGATCTTAATGACAAGATTGGACCAAGAAGGACGTCTGAAGAACGTCACATTGTGACCCAGGGATTGGAATGGAACGAATAGGATGAGCGGCTCTCTTAGTACTGCTCTAAAAAACCATTTGGCCCTGAAAAAGTGGTAAAAGTTTAAAGGTGTTTCGAAAGCTTCTGAAAATCTCATAGTTCCATAACCCAAGAAGACTCACATCATTCTTAACTTATTATTTACTGCCTACTCTTTTTAATGGCAGGTTATATAATGCGAAATATAACTTTTAATGATGCTGAGATATTTGCAAAACTCCGGACCGCAGGTGTTTGCGGTGGGGTTCGGACGCGCTATTGTGATTTCCGGGGAGTAACGCGTTTACCACCACACCATGCAGGTCCTTCGTTTCGCCTGTCTCTCAGCCAGTTCTATCGATCTTTTGCCATCAGCAATCACCCGTCAATGGGATTGATCTGGGGAGCCCAAGTCGGCAGCGAACCCACTTATGCTGAGGCTGCAGTTATAACCACTTAACTTATAATGTAATACTATAATATAAAGCAATGAGGATGTATTGAAGAGAACAAAGAACACCCGACTCCACGCCCACCTTTTCAGCTCAACGGTACTTCTAGTACGCCCCATCTTAACGCATGTTTCAAAAAACTGGTCGCTGCGTAAGCAGGATGAAAGGTCACTCAGCGTTACCGAATGCGCAGTCGGAAGGACGATGCTAGGAGTATCCTGTGTCGTACAAGTAAGGGATGGGATCCGAAGCTCCGACCTGCGTCAACGATCGAAAATCAAAGATGCCGTTCTGTACGCCAAACAGTAGAATATAAGATGGGCCGAACAGGTAAAGCGTATGAATAATAACCGATGGACAAGAGCCGTTAGTGACTGGATTCCTCGAGCCCGATGGTCAGTGTTCTTCACGAAAAGTCAAGAAACATACGAATCTCAACGAGATCCTAAAGGAAGCACAACTAACTGAGCGACTTTGCACGCGACAGGGAAAGGGGGAAGATTTACTGGCGGCCGCCCGAGTCACTAGACGATCGATCTGTATCACCTGTGGTCCCGTTGATCGCCGAGTGACTCAGTGAAGCACTTCTCCTTGCATTTTGTTTTTGGATTTTTGAATTTTATGCAAAACTTCTCAAGAGTCTGCTCACCAAAATTATAGAATCCTGTTCGAAGATGAGTCCTCTTCACTACATATGAATCTCAACGAGGTCCTAAAAAGAGCACAACTACGTGAGCGACTTTGCACGCGACAGGGAAAGGGGGAAGATTTACTGGCGGCCGCCCGAGTCACTAGACGATCGATCTGTATCACCTGTGGTCCCGTTGATCGCCGAGTGACTCAGTGAAGCACTTCTCCTTGCATTTTGTTTTTGGATTTTTGAATTTTATGCAAAACTTCTCAAGAGTCTGCTCACCAAAATTATAGAATCCTGTTCGAAGATGGCGATTTCTACCGGAAAGTCTCAGTTGTGCTTTAGCGTCCTTCGTAAACCTAGTTAAGCACTTTTTTAACTTTATGTTTACTAACTTTGCGTTATTTTACACGGTCACTGAGTATCCTTATTGCTTCGTCAACGTATTTGCTCCCACTCGCTTTACAGGTACACCACATATGAATTCAGGGCATTGAGCATTACCTTACTTGAGCAAGATGAGTTATGTTGAATGCTTCATGAGATGAGATATTTGAATAGACTGCAGGCCGCATTAATTTAACATTTCCATGCTTAGCAGAAGACGAAATCCGCTCAGACATTATTTATTATGAAATGAATATTGCAGAAACAACCTCACTTTCTCTCACCAAAAGAATGATTAATACCGGCTTCGACAATCTTCGTTGTCTGCGCGCCGACATAAAACAATGACGAAGAAGAAGTCGAAGCGTTCTATATGGGTTTGGAGAAGTTCTACAGAGAAGACCATACATTCTTCAAAGTCATCATTGGAGATTTCAATGCCAAGATTGGACCAAGAAGAACGTATGAGGAACGTCACATTGGGACCCACGGATTGGAATGAAACGATCAGGGTGAGCGGCTCTCTGAGTTTATCATGGCGACCAAGACCATTAATGGTAACTCGCAATTCCAGAAGCTCCACCCTAAACGCTGGACGTGAGAGTCTTCCAGTGGAGAGTACCTTAACCAAATAGACTACATCATAGCAAATAGATGGTTTTGCCTAACCGATGTTGCTGCTGTCCCAAAATTCTACATGGATTCAAGCCATCGCATCCTTCGCACAAGATTTTATTTCTCGCGGAAAAGAGAACAAGCCGCTAAATTCAAAAAAAACCAAGTCCTAGAAACACAATAAAGTGGGATTTGTCCAGTTCACTAGTGTGCTGCCGGGAAAATGTCGCTGCCGATAAAATCGGCGAAGAATACGATTGACCAGACAGAACAGTAACAGCGTCCAGAAAAGCAAAGTAGAAATTCATTTACGAATGCTACTCAGATTTCTTCGATAACCACGTCCACCTTCCGTCATATGAAATGAAGGATAATGGATATGTTGTACCACCAGTTCTCCCAATCCGACATGCCATCCATTTCGTCGGTGAAAAATAGAACAGCGCCAGGTCCGGAGAGGATGAGATCGGAACATCGGAAAAACCTTCTGCCAGTTCTCGTAAACACAGTGGCTCGGTTATTCACACGCTACCTGTTTGAATAGGGCGACGTATGAGGAACGTCACATTGGGACCCACGGATTGGAATGAAACGATCAGGGTGAGCGGCTCTCTGAGTTTATCATGGCGACCAAGACCATTAATGGTAACTCGCAATTCCAGAAGCTCCACCCTAAACGCTGGACGTGAGAGTCTTCCAGTGGAGAGTACCTTAACCAAATAGACTACATCATAGCAAATAGATGGTTTTGCCTAACCGATGTTGCTGCTGTCCCAAAATTCTACATGGATTCAAGCCATCGCATCCTTCGCACAAGATTTTATTTCGCAAATTGGTACCAGACTTGTCTGCGAGGATAGCAGCAGTGGCTCGATACATCGGAAGGCCACCGAGAGGCATTGTAAAGGCCAGATATGCATTCAGTCACCTCCAACGATGCTCAATGAAGTCGAATGCATGGCGCATCCCTCAGGGATTGATCAACGCCGAGAGCTTTATCTTTTTATCTTTTTTACCTGTTTGAATGCAATGTCCTTATTCAAAGGAAGGCGGGGAAGACCGCCCTAATGTTCAAGAAGGGTGACCTACAAGCTATCGGCAACTATCGCCCAATCTGCTTGCTGGCTGTCGTCTACAAACTTTTCACTCGAGTCATCCTAAACAGGATTGACAGAACACTGGACGAAGGACAGCCTTGTGAGCAAGCAGGGTTTCGAAAAGGATTTAGTACTATGCACCACATCTACACGATAACAAGGTTCATTTAAGTATCGCGTGAGTACAAAAGACCGCTCTGTCTCACTTTCATCGACTTACAAAAGGCCTTTGATTAAATAAAACGGTTAAAATTTTTACAAATCATTATATTATAACTCAATTTCACGGAGCGAAAGTGCATCAGCTCCTCAGTTATGTATAAAAATGCAACATGGAAGAGAAAAACTATCGCTGGAGCCTAGATAAGAAAAATGAGAGCTGCTATCCTCCCAGATAAATCTAGTACCAATTTGCCGACCCTGGAGGAATGGAAAGCTTGGTGGGCCATGGGCGCTGGGATCAATTCCAGGTGTGGGTCGCAGTGGCGCCTCCGACCACTGCTCTACACGCGCGTTTCCAAACTTAGTAATGAAAATTGTAACTAAGCTAGAAGCTACATAAAATCCATCTTTAGTCCCCAAAGAGATAATACAATGGACTTTCTGTAATGAGGCATAAAGGCAACAAAATGTTAACGCAAGTACAGTGCAACATCGGCTTGGGATTTTTCACCCCGACAAGTTTGACCTCGAATATTACGAAGGTCGCACACGTTCTTCTGCTATTGACCGTGATGAATTGAAGAGTATAGCGGCAAATCTCAAACTTTTCATATACAGCGATGCTGAAATATTCGTAAAACTTGGATCCCTGGCCGAATCGAACCATGATTTTCCTTTCTGGTAGTTCGTGTATTACAAACTGCACCACTGACACCGTTGCTTTGGGTTTCTCTCGGCTAATTTTCCACCTAATGCTACCATCACCAATCACCAGTGAGTAGGATTGATCTGGAGAACACAAATTTGCACTGAACCCAGTTAAGCTGACGGTTTAGCCCAAAATACAATGTTAACATTTTATTTGCTACCTACTATAATTTTTCACAGTAGAGTATAATGTAGAATACAACGATGCTGAGATATTCGCAAAACATGGATCGGAAAGGGTAATAGTGATTCGTGAAATCATCGGTCCATCCAGCGTTCTGTTGCCACAGAGATTAGGGACACTTCAACTGAATGGAAAACCTCCGGCACAACCATAGAGCGCTCAAGCGAAGTTTTCTGAAGTTCAACCACCGCTCATCACATTCAGCCAGCATGTGCAGCTCAGAACTTCGGTACCCATCTCGTCACCAAGGTCCACTAAACAATCCCAAAAACGAGGAAACAACGGGCTCTGAGGTGACGACTGTGCAAGATGGAAGCGAATGGAAGATTTGTGGGGGCTCGAACTACCAGTGAACACGGGCCTTCGAAGTATCGATGAATATAAACGAGTAAAGAAAATCGCCTAGGAAAATATGAGAAACAAGCCTACCTTATTTCGTGAATATTTACATTCGCTTGCACGTAGTTTTTTGTTCACACCACAGATCGTTTTTATAATCAATATAGTACTAAACAATTCGTAGAACACCAAAACAGATGCAGACTTAATACGCATTCCCTAAATTTCCGTCATCTTCTTCATCACCTGTATCACCTGTAGTCCCGTTGATCGTCGAGTGACTCGAGCGGGCGCCAGTAAATCCTCCATTTTTCCCTATCGCGGGCAAGAGTAGCCCAATGGGTTCTGCCCGCTAGGAACCCGTCGAGCATCATATCTTTCTTCTAGGCTTTTCGTGAAGAACTCTAACCATCGGGTCGGTGGTCTTTTTGCAGTACGTTTGACATCCCAAGGAATCCACTCACAAACGGCTATTGTCCATCGGTTATCATTAACACGCATTTCGTGTCCCTGCCCACCTTAACTTCGACTGTTTGGCGTATAGAACGGCATCTTTGATTTTCGATCGTTGACGTAGGTCGGAGCTTCCTATCCCATCCCTTACTTGGGCGAAACGGGATACTCCTAGCATCGTCCTTTCGACTGCGCGTTCGATAACGCTGAGTGATCATTCATCCTGCTTACGTAGCGACCAAGTATCTGACGCATACGTAAGGGCAGGAAGAACCTTTGAGTCGAAAAGGTGGGCACGGAGTCGGGCTCGTAGAAAGAGGCACTAGTGTTGAAAATAAAACAGAATGGGGAGGTTGATTTCGTATCGGAGATGTTCTGGAGAATACATGTCGCCGTGGACAGGAAATAACTAATAATAATAACTAATAATTTAATAATAATTAATAATAATTTAACATTTAATTTAATTATTAACATTAACATTATTATTAACATTCATTTTACATTTAATAACTAATAATTTACGTCAAATTCGATTTTATGAGTTCGAACTGGGTCGAAGTGCAACAGAGACGGTTCGAAACATCAATGAGGTAGTGTTGGTGAATGCATAGTGCGAACATGGTTCGGAAAATTCCGATCTGGTGATTTCGACCTCGAAGATAAGACAGCCCGCGGATGTCCTAATGAACTTGATGATGACGAATTGAAATCACTAGTGTAAGCAAACAGGCGAACAATTTGTTCGAGAGCTTGGAGAAGAGCTTGGTGTAAGCACAAAAATTATCTCCACTTACTTGAATCACAGATGGCAGAAAGAAAACTTGTTGAGTAGGCTGCATAAATTAAACGATAGTAAAAAAATCGCCGTTTTGAAGTGTCGTCCGTTATTATTCAGAGCAACAAAAAAGACCCTTTTCTTGGTCGAATTGTGACCTACGATGAGAAGTGGATTCTGTACGACAACCGGCGACGTTCAGCTTAATGGTTGGATTGCGATCAGGCTCCACAACATTTCCTTAGCGGAAACTGCACCAGAAAAGGTTACGGTGACTATTTGGTGGTCTGCAGCCAGGCTAATTGATCACAGCTTCTTGAATCAGAGAGAAATGATTACGGCAGAGAGGTAATGCCAACAAGTCGACGAAATGCGCTGTAAACTCCAACAGCAACGACAGGCATTAGACAACAGAAAAGGACCACTTCTTCTCCACGACAACACCCGGCCTCACGTTGCCGAACCAATTCTGCAGAAGTTGAACGAGTTGGGGTACGAAACTTTGCCTCATCGGCCATATTCACCAGAACGCTCGCCTATGGACTATTAATTCCTATTCCTCAATCACCTTAGCTTCCTGGGCGAGAAATGCTTCACCAAATCACGATGGCGCAAAAACTGCTTTCGACGGATTCATCGCTTGCAGAACTCCAAACTTTTGTGCAACAGGGAAGGTATGTTTGGCAAAAAACGTGTGGATTCAAAAATGGGTTTTATTTTGAATAATAAAGCTTTGATTGAAGAAAGTTATGACACTTCAAATAATATAGTTAGAAACGCTCAGTTGTTTCTGAACAGGCTAATATTTAGTGCATCGTCTCTGTCGGTTAACCATCTATTTTGGATCATTCAGCGAACTTTGTCGATTATGTCTTCATACCTTTTAAGAATGAGCAAAGTTAAAGTTTACGTAATAACAATAAATTTGAACTCATACAGCATTGCTGCGATTTGAAGCTTTTTGACAAGGGGTTCATCCCTCTGACAGGACCTCTCAAGCTGAGAAGGAGTCCGGCGCTCCCATCAGGAAACCTAGCTATGAGTAAACCAATACCAGGATCCACTACCATCCTGGTCTCAAAGTCGCGCGGTGGCAAATCTCCACCTGACCCACAAGGACTGCAACTGCTTTTGGTGATGAGGACCTGGGGCAGACTTTACCGGGGCTGACCTCTGGATTCCAGGGAATCTCACTGCATTAGCCAGCAAATCTCCGAAAAATGGAGATTATGCTGTGGCCCGCCCGCACAATCCGTGAGGATGGGCCATTCAAGTATCAAGTATCAAGTAAAATTTTCTGTGCTTCACACAATGCACGACGCGGATTTTGTGGACATCACCACTAGTGAGCATTGCATTTGTATGGCAGACCACCTCACTTTCACACAGACTGTGGACAAAGTACGATATAGAGGTAAAGTTTAATACCTAAGTGAGTTTTTGTTTGTATCACAGAAAAAGATAGGTGAGAGACAGTCTTTGATTTATGTTAAGATGTGTTATTGTGCTTAATATTTAAAAAAAAGTAAGAGCAGTCGTCATTTCTGGAACTCGTTTGGATGACGTTTACCCCATCACCAAATTGTTTCTCTCCACATTGTCCATGGAGTCTTTGCATTGATGACGACAGATTATCTCCCTTTGAGATTCTGACATTTCGGTTTATCATTGTTAGGTTGGTCGAGGTTGAATCCTTTCCGATAGGAAATGCTAGGGATTGGAAAATCCTGCATGGTCTTTTTTTCTGAGCGAGCGGTAGGTAGTACTTGTTACTAAATTATCCGATTCCTTTACTTCGATCTTATTCGTTTATTATCATTATTTCTGTGTTTCATCACAGTATAGCTTTTCGTCGATCGAAAACTATAGAGAAGGGAGCAGCCTTCGATTAACTAGCACTCGACATTCCCTGTGAAGATGTCGAAGAAGCAGAGGATAACGTTCACTTTGCTGTATAAAAGACCTGAAAATTTTTCTTTCCGATAGTTTAATCAAATGTTTTTTTTACGCAGCCAGTGTTTCCGACTCAGTGCGTATCCTCCAAGACAAATCTGGTACCGGATGAAAGGTTTGGCAAGCTTGGAGACCGAGATCGATTCCTTGTGTATTGGAGGCCACCTCTAACCACTGCGCTATACGCGTCTCTAGGTAGATATATTTCGTAATTCTGTGGGCTTCAAGTATACATCTGTAATTGAATGACACTGTACAAAGGCCTTTTCGATAGCTTATTTCCCTGTATCCAGGCGATTTGTCTACGTGTTTTATCCTCGAGTCCATCGCCGAGAAAAGAACTCTTCGAAAAGGGTAAAAGCTCTATTTTTTGCAAATTATTAAGTGTAGGAAATGAATTATCTAGTTTTCTCTTCTACTCTCGTTTTGCTCCGATTTACTTCTAAAAAAGAAAATCCTGAGCTAAAAAAGCACCCACTAGAATCACGGGCAAAACATGAAAATCCACACAATGCTCCGCGCATCGCCCATTATGTGTTATCAAGGTCAATTACATTTATAAGCATACCGAACAACGACAGCAACAGATCTTCCACACATGCCGGTTAGTAGCGAGGCAACGTAACGCGTTTCAGGTATAGAATACGGAGTTAATCGAGAGACCTTGCTTCTTTGAGACGCATGTGGGTCTAGGTGATGGTGTCCTTCTTCTGATGTGCTAACTCAGCAGATACCTTCTATGTTGGCGAAAACGAATGCATGCATGTTTACGCGGCTACGTTCTTATTTACTCGGATTGTATTCTAGGACTCAGTTGGATCAAAAGCCTGCAATTAAGTAAAAGGAAAGTATACAGGAGACGATTAGAAGTAGCGTCTAACAAATAAGCTCCCCGTCCACTCTGAGAGAGATTACAAGCTACCTGCGAGTATACCCAGCTTCCACGTCAGTGCTCGGTAAGCTATACGAGGATATTGAAAGCGCAAAACAGTAAAATAAACGAGCCTCATTCCTCTGGCCACGAAAGAGCTCCCAATTCGTCGGCGCTAGCTAGGATAAGTGCGGATATCAAAGACAAAGGATAAAGCTCTCGTTGTTCATCAATCTCTGAGGAATGCGTCATGCATTCGACTTCATTAAGCATGGTTTAGAGGTGATTAAATGCATATTAGGCCTTTAAATCACTCGTGGTGGGCTGTCGATTCATCCAGCCAGTGCTGCTATCCTCCTACGCAAGTTTGGTACCAATCTGCTAACCCCGGAGGGATAGAAGGCTTGATGGGCCATTGGTGCGGGCATCGATTCCACGTGCGTGTTGCACGGCGCCTCCGACCACTGCGCCACACGCGCTCACGGACATCGGTTAGGCAAAAACATCGGAATACGGAGAAGCTGCTAAAATTTCAAAGCTATTCCATGCTGCCTAAATCGCAAGCGACTAAGGTGACGATGTGTATCTAGAATGCACGCACACTGGCATCTGAGACTTCGATAGAAGACCTGACCGTGTGAGCGAGAGGGACACAGTGCGTCGTCGGACTGGCTGCGACGAGAAGACGCCACTCATTCAACGTCGTCTGTGACAGTGGTGAAGAACTAACTGATCGTCGGAATGTGCGATAGTAGAGGATTAGGCGACGTCGGCGTTCGGGTTCGCTGTAAACATCAACTCAATCGATCATCGTTATCTATTTTAACAGAGCGGCTGGTTGGATTTGCTATGACGACCAAGGTCATTAATGGTAAAGCATTATCCCAGAAGCCTCTCTATCAGCACTGGATGCGGGAGCCTCCCAATGGAGAAGAGTATAGCGAAATAGACCACATCATAGGAAATTGAAGGTTTCGTCTAACCGACGCTACTGCTACACCAAAATTTCACTTGGGATCAGATCATCGCCTCTCTCGTGCAAGACTCCATTTCGCGTGGAAATAAAGCCTCTAAATTCAAAAAAAATGAAATTTGAAAACAAAAACAAACTGGGATTTACTCAGTTCGCTAGTTGGCTGTGAGGATGGTTCCGTTCTTCGTAACCTCGACGAGAAATACGTTCGGTTTATTCAATATCTTCAAGTTAGCACTATGAAAGCTGAGAGTTTGAAAGCCACCAGGAGACCGCTGTCTCCAGCAACGGAGTGAGTAGCTTTAAATGCTCCATTTACGTCTGTCTAGGTCGGGAAACCAACATGATGAATTGCTTGGCTCCAGAGTTGAGCTAGAAAAAGCGAGCCGCTTGAGGAGTTTTCATGAATTTAAGGATGCAGTGAAGAGAAAAAAAAACATCCATCACCATTTCCACCATTTCGACTCAACGATTTTTCTTGCCTTAAGGTATACGTCAAAACCCTTATCGCTGCTTCGGTGGGATGGAGGGCCATTCATCATTTTTGAACGCGCAGTAGATGCCAAGAGTATCTAGTAACACGCTAGTGACAGCAGAAGTTCGAATCTCCTATTAACGTCGGCGACCAAATTCGATGGTGTTCTCCACGCTAAACTGGCTAAAATAAGGTGGCCTAGGCACGCAATGCATATATGCATATGCATATATGAACGACAATCGATGAACGAGAGCAGGTAGTGACCAGATACGTCGGCTGCAGAGAGACAACAAAGCCGATAGTCAGAGTTGTTCACGAAAATCCTAGAAGAAATACATGATGCTCAACGATCCTTCACAGCAGTTTGAAGTCATTGGGCTACTCTTCTAAGTGATAGACAAAAACGAAAGAGTCCCTGGCGCCCCTCGAGTCACTCGGCGACAATAGGTGACGCAGGTGACCAAACAAGGACTTAAAATCGGCGAAGGTAACGTCATAGTGTGAAAGCAGCAAAGTGCACCGACTATAGAGAGCTCTACAAAGTTCGTCTTCCACTTGTTTCAATAGAAGTGTGATGGAGCGCGTAAAGCAGGGAGGCTGTGCTTGTAATACGTTGTTTTGGTTGCTCGGATAGAAGGCAGGTATATCGATTCAACCTCATTAAACACACCCAAATATATGTATGAGATAGTTCACACCTGTCGTTACTATAGCAAATCGAGTGATTGGCTCAAACGTCTCAGCTGGTCTTAGAACGTATATTTCTTGATTTAGTAAATGATACTCTTAATAATACTTGATTTTGCCGTACGACCAGACTTTTTCTATCGATAAATTTAAAGCTTTGTTTTTTATTTGTGCACAAAACCTTCGCATTTTGTGTGGATCCGGCCCGATCCGAGGATTTTTGGTCTTCTTCATAGATGCTGTTAAATAATTATCTAGGCCATTTTCTCCAGAATCATGAGGTTGCTTCATTGAAGCGTTTCCGGCTGTTGGTTACGAGCAGTCGTGGACCAAAGGGATCATTTCCCAGACAAATCTGGTACTGATTAGCGGATGGAAAGTTGGGAAGTTTTACTAGCCGATGTGTGCCCACATGTTCATTTTTTGATACATCCAATAACTGCGCTCCAAGAAAACCATGAGAACGTGTCGCATCCTTTTTTCCAAGTTGAGTACGGTTGTAACTCACCAAAGTCTATTTCAAGCTATTTCGTGTCCATTAAAGTGCTAATACACCGATGATCAAAACTCCTGAAAAAGTTCTAACCGCTAATCTTAAGCAATTAAATTTAATTAGATGAAAAGGAAAAAGTGGACGGAAATTCTGCACGTAATGTAATAGGCTTTCCTAAGAAGCGAAATCAAAGGTGAAAGAAGTGAAGCCGATTCTGAACAACTTCGAACGACATGGCACTACTGTTCCGTACTGAACGGTCAAAGTTAATACAACGCAACAAACCATTTTCACGGGAAGAAGGGCTTCTATTAATATGACAGGTTAGAGAGCTGAGCACTTGACTATACGAGGCTGATAGCACAGAGAAAGATATTTCTTGGAGAAAGCCGTGAAGACTAGTAAAATTGGAGAACAGTGAACGATCTATGCCATGTACTAAGCATGACTATCATTGAGAGGTGGCATAACCAAGCATTAATCCATTGCAACCTATTCGTTGCAAACAAGTAAACGGCTACTATTTGAGTCATAACGTAGGTGAATCCTATGCTGATGAGCGACGGTGAGTGCCGCCATTATGAGAAAACCCATATTGTGATGAATAATACGAAATCCTACAACCAATACGCAGTTGAAAGGTTTGGTTCTCCACGAGACTTCTTGTGGGAGGTTTCCTATTAGCCAGTATGAATACTTTTCTAACATATTGTTTCTCGGAAGCCTGCATAAAGTAAAACACCTCTATTAGTTGTAATTATTGTAATCTTGTAGCAAAACAATAACTTCTATAGCAAACAGAAGTGTTCCACGTTTTTGCCACTTTCTAAGAGATTTTGCACTTTACCATACCATTGATTGTCACAGTTCCTACAATGTCATTAATTCCTATTGCACTAAAATAACAAATAGGAAGAGTTCTTGTTGTAATAATAAGGAACAGAAGAGGTTTCCGCCGTTTGTCCATTCATCAAAGTTGTGCCACTCCTCCGAACCGATTCGCAGCATCATAGAAGTGATTGATTGCCGGTGTGGGACCATACATCTCACACCCCGGAAGGAAACGTTGCTCGTATTACCGGGATACGAGATCGAACCGAAGACAACGCATTTTTCTAAAGGCACCTCTAACCACTGAGATGCACATGCCAGTGCAAGGACAGAACGGTCAAGAAACGGAAAACAGTCGAGAACATCAGAATTCGGTCAGAAATTCTTTTTGATTGAGTTATATCGAAGTCTTCACTCTCCAAACTGTTGCGGATCCATGGCGAACCGTTTGTTATTCTGGACGAAGACGGAGATGGATGACGTACGAAGTGCTTAGACAGGCATTCACCTGGACTCATAGGGTGAACGCGTCTTGACCATTTTCGTTCGTCGGCAATCGCACTCGTAATCACTTGTCGTTGTTTTAAGCGAAGATGGAGCGAGGATTAAAATAGCTAGTCTTTAGAATTTGGCCAACTTCTAATAGCAGTTATTTTTTATTAAACAGCTTTCCTTATTAAAGGATAAAGGATGTAGGTCTTGGCGTAGTTCAATCTCTGAGGGATGCGTCACGCATTCGACTTCATTAAGCATCGTTTGGAAGTGACTGAATTGAATGCATATCTGACCGTTATAGTGACTCGCGGTGGCCTACCGATATATCGAATCAGTGCTGCTATCCTCCCAGAAATGTCGGGTACCAATTTGCCGACCCCGGAGGCAGGGAAAGTTTCGTGGACCATGACCGCATAGATCGATTCCACGTGTGTGTTGCAGGGTGCCTCTAACCACTGCGCCACACACGCCCTTGGCCGGCCTGCCTTCATCTTTCCTTATCACCATGGTTAATGTGTAATTTTATTGAGACGTAAGTGCTTTAGAAAAGAAAAAAAATGTAATGAAAGCTTTTAAAGTGGGAAAAAGAACATCATTAGTATTGTGATTTTATTCTTTCAAAGAATTACCTGCTGCCGTGAAAATGTGAAAAAACGCCGAATGAGAGTTTTTGATTTTGACGAAATCACCATATATAAAATACACGTGTAGATTGAAATCCCATTCTTGAGACCACGAAATGCCCATTGATTATTGCTGCCCATTTACTGGATGTAGATGAGATAACCCCACTTTACATGAAAGTGGAAACGATGTACCCTCCAAAATTGTGCTGGATTAGGCCTAGAATTTAACCAATAAGGGTGTCGTGAGGATCGAGTACTGTGTTGCTTTCCCAGAGAAAAGCCAAGAAATCGTCCGCCATCCTTTTTGAAATCTTTGGGTCGCGGATTATGCAACAATTGAGAAACATGAAAAGTTTTCGGTTTTTCAACGGGTGTTACATACTCATGAGAAAATCTCTGAGAGTTTTCACTTATTGTTTACTGGCTACCCTTGTTAACAGATATGTGTATATGTATGTATGTATATGTATATGTATGTGTATATGTATATGTATATATGTATATGTATGTATATATGTATATGTATATATGTATATGTATATATGTATATGTATATGTTTGTGTATGTGTATGTGTATATGTATATGTTTATGTACATGTATATGTTTATGTATATGTATGCAACACGTTCACCACCACACCAAGCGAGGTCTGTCTCTCAGCTAGTCCTATTGATCTCTGCCATCAGCAATCACTCGTCAATGATCTGATGAGCCCAAATCGGCAATGACCCCAGTTAAGCTCAGGCTTTTAGTTATAATCACAATCTCAACCGTCTTATTTACTCCGCGGAAAGGACAATAGCGCGTTCGTTCCCACCGCAGACACCTGTGGTCCGGAGTTTAGCAGATATCTCAGCATCATTGAAGTCATATTTCTCAACTTGCTCTGCCTTTGAAAAGAGTAGGCAGTAAACAAAACGGTTAAGAAATGTAAGTTTATTTTTACTGATAGTATTGCGTCTTCCGACACGTCACCAGTTCAAGTTAGACCTATCATCAGTTGTGTAGGCAGACCACCGGATATGGTAACACGGCTGCTAAACCTTCTCACCCAGTTGTTGAAATTCATATCAACCGATCTTCCTAATACCACAATATTCCTAGACCACCTATAATGGGCGCAACCAAAAAAAAACACTTGACATGGAATGATTCGATTTTACTTCACTTTACACTACTGTGTCGAATGACTGCAAAATGTAAGCCATTCTCGAGTTGCTTTTAGAGCACGAAAAGAAAATAAAAATGGACGGCTTGTCGATTGTGAAACTAATGACTCTCTTAAAACAGTGTCTCAGTTGTTCAATCTTCAGCAGGTCGGAAAAATATTTTGCACAAATTAGAGGGTTGATCATGAGATAGAGATTAGCACCAAGCCTTGCCATCGTTTCTATGTGTGAGGTGGAGGCTCTAGTTCTCGACCGCAGACCCACAGTCTACTGTCGATAGATGGCTGCTTCATAGTCTGTTCCGCACAAGAACACATGAACGAATGCTTTGATTTGTTAAGTAGACAGTCGGAATATATAAAATTTACCTAAGAACAATCAACCAAGAACTAGCTTACGTTCGTAAACATCCAAATGCAGCTTTCAGAAAGTACCTGCGTAATAAAATGGTACCGAAGACCAAGTGGTAATGCGTGCTAGTGACTACCTTTCTCGTCATCCTTCACACGTGGAAGAAACAATCATAAAAAACGTGTTCTGAATGGCTAAGCATATATGCACAGGAGAGGGAAGAGGAAAGGAAGGAATCGCCAAACTCCACACATAGATCAGCCACTGATGGATGACTACGAACCAGAAACCACTCGGGTAAGATAAAAAAAGGCAGAATTATCCTCCAAAATAATGTTTCGACTCTAGGTAAGATCCCTTCCAAGATGCCTTTTATATCAAACGAATTATTCACTGTTTTTCTTCAATGGGCAAATGCGATGTTGGTATTACAGCATTTATTGGCACACAACGGCTGACATTTCGGCGGCTAGACTTTATTCAGAACCTAGAAAGACTGACTAACATGCAATCTACTCAGCCGAACACTTTCGTAATCTTGGCAGATAACAATTATCACATAATTTTGTGTTTTTACCGCGATAGTTGTTAACGATATTGAGAGTTTCGGTCGAATATATGCCAAAAATGATATCCGCTTCGCTGTTGGGCTCTTCAATTCTAAAGAACGCTTGAGGGAAAAGACAAGGTGGTAACACCCCTGCTTCTCGCTGTTTATCTCTATTTCTTCAATTCTCCTGTTGAGCCGACCTGGAAACACCTGCAAATTGCATGCGATCCTACCCAAGCTTCCATTGAAAATGGGTTAAGCTAGTGAGAAACTTAGAAATTAAGTTTTATCTGCTAAGATTATGAAAGTGTTTGGTTAAGTACATTGCATATTAAAATTTGAACTTCTCAGGCTCTGAAGAAGGCTAAATCGCCGAAGCGTCAGCTGCTGTGTTCCAATAAGTGCTCTAATACCAGCCTCTCGTTTGTTTATTGGAGAAAAACAGCAAATTACTGATCAGTGCCGTGGTTGATAGAAAGTCGGCCCTGGAATTTGATACAAACAAAATAAGTTCCGCTATTTTGAGTTGCATACGAAAGGTGGTCTTGGAAGTAATGGGGCGGTAGTCTACCTCGCTATCAATACCCTACCCTGTCACAAGTTCGTAACTATCTCTGCGATCATTTGTGCAGCTCAGAAATTTGTATAGTATATCCTACAAGGAGCGACGAGGGTCATAGGAGTTCATGTACAATGTACTTGATCCCATGTAAGGCATTCGTTGAAGAACACATTAAGGAAACAGAGGTGGACCATATTGTGTCCGCATACAAGCCAATCTAGATAGAAATGAATTTTTTTTTTGGATTTTGAAATAAAATTCGACAAAACATTTCTCTTGGTAGACACAAGGTATAAAAGCACAATGGTGACGATTCCGAAGTGGCTGTCCGGATCCGGCGCAGGAATCAAAAAGATCAACGCACAAGACTCTGGAGGCGCTTTGGAAAATTTCCAAAATCCAAGGATGGATCGGTAAAACAAAGGCCTCACTATCACACGCGATCTGATGCCTCATTCAAAACTGATCTGCTAACCTGGGTGGGTCTCACTCCTCATCTCACGTGAACAACACACGGGTGATCCCACTGGCAAAAACACGATGAGTAGTTTTTGAAGAAATTGGCGTTTATTTATGTGTTAAATCTCCATTAATACAATAGATTTGTCGTCGAATTATAAGGCTATTAGTTAATTGGATACCTAGTTGGTCCGTCTTCACGAGTTGTGCAAACTCCAGCACATTTGCCATTCGTTTCTTTCTCTCGCAGTCGTCGTCCATGGTAGTGGCTTTATTCGTGCATGGAGGTGCGTGTGAATCTCATACCGTGATCTGTAAAATAATTTCACTTGAGTGTACGACTGATTAACATTGGCTATGAACGCGTCCGCCTAACGTGCAGCTGGTTGCCCTTAGGGACGCTTACATCTTCGTTGAGTCCAGTCTACAGTTATTTTATTCAGTCGGTCGTCTGTTCTTCTCATTATGTGACCGGTCTTCTATAAATAAATGAATGTCGTGTGACCAGTGACGGCTTCTAGACAACAGAACGACTGAAAGAAATGCAGCGGCCCACATGACATATGTAAGGACAGGTCACGTGGGATTTATTTCTAAACGTCATGAAAAACAGACCACAGACGGGGGATTCTGATCTAGGTGGGTTCAGCTTGTAATGGGCTACTAATATCTAATGTCACTTCCGATAGCATTAATTTTACCAAGAATTACTGCTTCTCTATAATTACTTTTCAGCATGAAAGCTTTTCTTTTGTGAATAAAGGGAAAATAGACCCAAACCACAATAATTGAATTTAATCGCAAACGTCTTTTTTCTTCGCAGCTTCTTAGAAAATATCCAGAGAAGGCCACGTCGCAAATAAAATGACAGCGCCTTTCATCGCAAGAAAACGTCTCCGAAGTAAGCGAGAAAAATTGTTATTCAGTCAAGATTTACTCCAGAATAAAACTTTACCCAATAGTTACTTAGCTGGTCCATCCTAACGACTTGAGAGCAGCCCAGTGTTTTCTCCATTCGTTTCATTGCCTCCCACTCGTCTTCCGTGGCTTCGGTTTGAGTTAAGCAAGTGGGGGTAAGTTTCGCACATGATCTACTAAGCAGCTGCAGCTGCGAGTACAGCTGCTTTGATTACGAATACGTCCAGCCAGCGTTTAGGTGGCCATCCTAGGAGAAACTTGCACGGTGTTCATTCTTTCTTTGCGTCCATCTGTCGTTTGCTCTCCTCATTATACGTCAGGCCTTTCTATGTCTCGCTATAAACATGTGTTCGCCTAGAGCTCAGCAATGAAATAGGTTTCTAAGGTCAGGGCTTCGCATTGCGTGTGTGCCGGTTGTATTCCAGGAAACATTCAAGCACTTTGTGGGCAGGGCGCAGTATTCCTAGCATAGCTGAAATATCTCCTTCGTCTCTGGTGCATCACAAAGCAATGGGAAGGCTGCCGAATCGAAAAGATAAGCACTGATTTTTGAATAGTTTCGTTGGTTCTTCTTGGAGAGGCTCAGAAAAGTCTAATATTGTTTTCTTGGTTTTGCCTAATCACTCCTTCATGTTGTTCTGTATGTTCATTTGAAGCTCAATGAATGCCTATGGGTTGTTTTGACAATCAGCGAACCATCCACTTCAATCTGTTCGCCTTTGCGCCATGAGTTTTTCATGAACTGGGTTTTCTTGTGATTTATGCCGTAGTCCGGTTTGAAGTATAGATTAGGACATGCTTAGGTCGATCTAGAAAACGCGTGTAGAAGACGTGAATTATCAACAAGAAAAGCAACATTTTAGTGGAACTCAGTGTGGGTTTGAGTTGTTTAGCAGCGCCACTACTGTTGTGGTTCGCAGACGCAAAAATTCACGTTGCAAAGAAATGATAGCGGGACGACAGTGACCGAATATTTAACGTCCATAATTTTCCGATAACTAAACGTTAGCGTCATTCAAACTGACCTGGTTGGGTCGTTTTTTTTTTGAAAAAATTAACTCAGACCACTTCGAACCTCTGTGGTAGCTTGTCATTTCATTGCATCTGGAAGATCTGCGGATGTCGAACTGTTCTAGAGATCGGTATTTTCCTCTTACCAGGTAAGTTATGGTAGTGGGAGGATGTTAGGTGTTTCAGGCCTGATGCCCAGATAAGAGTGAAGCATTGTTAGCATACCGCGTCGTCCTGGATTTCGGGTACTGTAAACGTGGATGATTAGGTTCTGCTCAGCATTTGGTGGGGAGTTGTGTCATGGAAAAGCTCTAGCTCGAAATTCCAAAAAGGGAACACCTTTCATAGTGAAAAAATACTTTTTAAATAAAAAATTAGCCGTGCCTCCTACTTGCAATTATTCTTCAAAGCGCTATGCTTAAGCATTTGAACTCTCACGTACGATCTAGTGAAGAAAAGATGCGTGAGTACTAAAAGTCCCATTTGTAATCTCTGTCGTTAACTCCTAAGCACTCTTTTTCAAGACTGCGTAGAAATCCCTAAAATATTTCACAGCTACTGATTATTGCACGCTGCGTGAAACATAACCCAGTTTTGTAATACGTTAGCCGACTATCTAATCTCTCCGTAGAAAAGCAGCTCTGGCATAGGTGGCCCATTTTCGGGATAACCCTATTTTCTCTTTTGGTGCCAATTTCTCGGGATTATCTTCTTTAGTTTTCTGCATAAAAGAATCAGAGTGGTAAGATGGTATTATAGTTCATAGATATTACCCACCTACTTAGATGCTTTGCTAGGGCAGTGAACCCCCGTTGTAAATCGCAGCCTAATACAAAGGAGCACTTCTAAGCCACGATGAAGCGGTAAACATTTACGAGAAATTCAAAAATAACAGAAAGAAAGTAATCATATCTGCATATTTGTTCTCGCGAAGTGACCATTTTTAGCCGACGGGATTTAGGTATCACCTGCATCACCTGTAGTCCCGTTGATCGTCGAGTGATTCGGCGGGCGCAGGTAAATCCTCCATTTTTCCTTATCGCGTGCGAGAGTAGCTCAGTGGGTTCTGCTCGCTCTAGGAACTCGTTGAGGATCATATCCTTCCAAGGCTCTTCGTGAAGTACTCTTACCATAGAGTCGGTGGTCTTCCTCCTGTACGTTTGACATCCCGAGGAATCCAGTCACTAACGGCTTTTGTTCAAAAAAAACATTGTTTCTTGTTTTTTTTTTCAAAAAATGAGGCATTTTACATGATCAATAAAATCAGGAATATTTGTCTTCAACTCATCTCACTCTTAAACTGAATAGCATTAAACCTAAACTGTATAATTGGGCTCACGAAATATTCAAGACGGGTAATTTATGCGGAAAAGACACATTACCCATCCATGTGATCTCCGTATACTTGGTCACAAGGTGGAATGCTCAGTGAAAAACTCATAGGAAAGAGGGGTGCATGAAGGAGCTGCTTTGTTTTTAGTGCGATTGAAAAGTAAGTAATGTGGCTTTTCTGTTGCGGTTATGAAGATATCGGCTTGCTTGGTTTACCCAACCATTCCATGCTCTGAAGAAGGAGGAATGAGCACAGACGAGGCACCAGCCGTTTTAAATATATAATATGTAATAACAACCCTCTATCCGTTCACAAAGAAAGTATCGAGCTATTAGTAGACGTTGATTTGAAAAGAAACTCGGTTTTGGGAGTGATGGTTTAAAAGGACGAAAGATGAATTCTGGAAGTAAAATTTCATTATCCATGGCTTGTGGAGGAGAAGATGCCAGTGATGCAATAGAAGAACATGATTTTTTCGAAACTACACAACATGACAAGTTTGGAACACGACATACTTGTACACGACACGCCTCTTCGTCATGATGGAACGTA
>MQTX01000131.1:145030-256010 GCA_009735665.1 Angiostrongylus cantonensis
AACTAGCTGAGAGACAGGCGAAACGAAGGACCCGCATGGTGTGGTGGTGAGCGCGTTACTCCCCGGAAAGGACAATAGCGCGTTCGTTCCCCACCATAGACACCTGCGGTCCAGAGTTTTGCAAATATCTCGGCTTCACTAAAGTTATATTTCGCAATATACCCTGCCATTAAAAAGAGTAGGCAGTAAACAAAAACGGTTAAGATTGTGATTATAACTGGGGCCTCAGCTTTACTGGGTTCATTGCCGATTTGTGCTCCCCAGATCAATCCCGCTGTTGGGTGATTGCTGATGGCAAAAGATCGATAGAACTAGCTGAGAGACAGGCGAAACGAAGGACCCGCATGGTGTGGTGGTGAGCGCGTTACTCCCCGGAAAGGACAATAGCGCGTTCGTTCCCCACCATAGACACCTACGGTCCGGAGTTTTGCAAATATCTCAGCTTCACTAAAGCTATATTTCGCAATATACCCTGCCATTAAAAAGAGTAGGCAGTAAACAAAAAACGGTTAAGATTGTGATCAAACAGGAAACTTTGAAAAATGGAGTTCGCAACCAGGAAGAGATATCTGAAACATCAGCGTGTAAAACCCTTGAGGGATTTGGGATACATTGAAAGGATCCAAAAATCAGTCAAAGGAAGGAATAGTCTGTTATCACGCTATACAAAATTGGTATTTTAACATGAGAGAAGTGGCATGACTGCTCATGGTGAGATCATTGCTCTCCACGTGGAATACTCATATAAAAAGTTAATTAGTGAAGAAGTTATTTGGTTTCCCAATACGATTGACATGTGTGCCGCGGGGTCTTTCTGCTGAAGTTATGGAGGAACTTGGCTTATCAGATTCCAGTCAACGAGACCCTTCCATGCTCCGAAGAAGGCGAAATCCACCGAAGTGTCAGCTAGTGCGATGAGGTAGTGTGTTTACAACCTGATGTATGCTCATCAAGAGAGTGGTGAATTATTAATCAATGCCAAGGATAACAGAAGGTCGATCTTGGGGAAAAAACCTCGACATTGTTTACTGATTCAGTATTCTTTTTTCGACCGATTTGGGCTCCCCAGATCAATCCCGATGTCGGGTAACTGCTGACAGCAAAAATTGATAGAACTAGCTGAGGCAGGTGAAACGAAGGACCCGCAATGGCGTGGTGGTGAATGCTTTAATCCCCGGAAAGGACGAATCGCGTTCGTTCCCAACCGCAGACACATGCGGTCCTGGAATTTTGCCAATATCTCAGCATCATTGATGTTGAGATACTGGCAAAAACTCCGGGCCGCAGTTGCCTGTATTAAGAAAAGAAAAGGCATTGAATAAAAACCGCTTACATTGTGATTTATACTACAGCTTCAGCTTATCCGGGTTCAATGCTAATTTGTGCTCCACAGAAGAATCTTCTTGATGAGTGAATGCTGACCGTACCTGTGGAAATACGGATGAGAGGAAGGAGAAACGAAACAAGCGCATGGCGTTATAGTGCACACGTTACTCCCGAAAAAGGTAATAACGATATCGATCTCCGCCGCAGACACCTGATGTCCTGAGCTTTGCAAATATCTCAGTATCATTGTAGTCATATTTCACAGCATGCCCTGCCATGTAACTAGAACCACAATGTAAAATTTAATCCAAACGCTCTATTACGAGCGCGCCGCACACGGAAACATAGCTAAGAAGATCTTCAATTAAAAGTACCATCCCCGCACAGAAATACAAAACGTCATCGGGTCAAACTCCTCATGCGTTCAGGATTCATTCCAAAAATGTGAAAATGAACAACAGAAAGGAGTGTCTTGTGATCACGCATGTCCGAGTGCCATTTCTTAAGCAGATTCTGTGACCTGACCTAGGCATATTCCTCACCCATGTCATTTGTTATGCAAATGCAAATGTGTGTTAAGTCTATCTATGTATCACCTGTATCACCTGTAGTCCCGTTGATCGTCGAGTGACTCGAGCGGGCGCCAGTAAATCCTCCATTTTTCCCTATCGCGGGCAAGAGTAGCCCAATGGGTTCTCCTCGCTTTAGGGACTCGTCGAGCATCATATCTTTCTTCTAGGCTTTTCATGAAGAACTCTGACCATCGGGTCGGTGGTCTTCCTGCAGTACGTTTGACATCCCGAGGAACCCAGACACTAACAACACTTGTCCATCGGTTATCATTAATACGCATTACGTGTCCGGCCCACGGAGATCCGTGGCTATCTATGTATGTGCTGAAATTATGAAGGTGTTTGGCAGAGTAGACGGCATGTCAATTTGACCTATCCGGGCTAAGAAGGCGAAACCGCTCGAACGTCAGCTATTGTATGCTAATAAATTCAATAATATCAGCCTCGTGCTTGCTTATGGAAGAAAAACAGTGGATTATTGATCAATGCCGAGGTTAAGAGAAAGTTGGTCTTGGAATTTGCTGCAGCCGAAATAAGTTACGCCACTCTGAGGTGCGTACGAAAAGAGGTCTCGAACGTGACGGGGCGTTGTTCGACCTCCCAAATAATGCCCCACGCAGTCATTAGTTCACAAGCACTTCTGCAATCATTTGTTCAGCTTAGGAAATTGTGTGATCGGTGCTAGTAGGAGAGACGGAAATTATATGAGTTTATGTTCAATATATTTGATCTCATGCAAGGCATGCGGTAGGAAATACATTGTGAAAACGGATAGACCATATTGTTTCTGCAAGAAAGGCCATCTAGATGGTTAAATTTCAACAAAGTACCCCTCTAGGTACACAAACAGCGTAAAAGCAGAATGGTGATGATTTTGAAGTTACTGCCTAGACCACGGCGCAGGAATCAAAATCGTTTACATGCAAGACCTGTGGAGAGTCTAGTGTAAATTTAAAAATCCAAAGATGAATCGGGAAGAAGAATGCCCCACTATCACACGCGATCAAGTGTCTTATTTCAACTTGATTGGGTCTCACACGTCTTCTCACGCAAACAATGGAGGAATGGCCCCGTTCCGAGCAGCACGTTGAGCTGTTTCCAACAAACTAGCGTTTATTTACATGTTAGATCCTCATTAATGCTATAGATATTTCTCCGAAGTATAAGGCTATTGTCACATATAATATGTCCAGGCTCAAACGAAGGCGAAATTGCCAGGACGTCAGCCACCGGAAGACAACAACGGCATCAACAGCAACAATTACCACCTACATCAACGTCGGATCAGCTCTATCTTAATTCAGGATGCCTTGAGAACCTTGCCGGCTTGTGTTTTCGACTTTTATGCCAGGACCGTAACTTCTACTTCAAAATCTTTCCCACTATGTCTCTGTGTCGTATCCGTGGTTAGTGGGTACTTGCTATATAAGTTTGAGTTTGCCGACTAGGTGTTCTTTTCATACGGATGCAGAGTGGTCTGCCCGCTTCGCCACCGTATTCGTTTCCGCACGCTTTACGAGAGATTAGGTAAGCTGCACCCGAGCTCATACACTGTTTCTACCGTTACAACAAATTATGCAATTTTACGTTGTACATAGACGGTCATTCATGCGATTGTAAACTAGTTGGCTTCTTGGAGTGCTCGGTGGTATTCTAATTATCCTTGTTCGCCGCTCCAGTTCCCAGCATTCCATCTTCTGCTCTCATCTTGTTTACACGCTCGTGGCTGTTCGAAACATGTTTCTTACAAGCCCTTTTTTCGTGTAAAATGGCTGAGGGGAGAGGTAATGAACTGCGATATTTTTACTACTTGGCTTTCGGCACCATTTCGTAAAGTAGCGGCTTCCTGATAGGTTAATTTGGACGTTCAAAAATGAAAGGCAGTTTTCTTTCGGTTTCTCTCGCGTGAGCTCAATATACCCTGACTGCTCGTTCAACAGCTCGAAAAATTTGTCCACTTTCTCCCTTGTTAGGCAAATGACAAAGCAATCGTCTATATATGTGTAGCAGAGTAACGATCAGAGATCGGTTACTGGTGGCACGACCTGCGAAAAAAAAAAATGCAATAGCAAAAATTGGTACCAGCTGTTTTCCATTACCACTCCTTTCAATCGTGCGTTATACCTCCTGGACGACCTAACGATTGAGCAGCTTATGCCCTCTTTTAAGAGTGTCATCAACTACCGAGTCGTGGAGCCACAAATGTTTACTGGTCCTTCATGTTGAATAAGAAGTTCAAAAGTTCAACGCCGACAGCTTTACTACTCTTTATCCTTTATATATATATAAGTTGTACAAGTTTTTGTTGTTGTTGGTCGATGGCCGACGCTTCGGCGATTTCGCCTTCCTCAGAGCCGTGTTGTTATGAGTGGGAAGAGTGCTGCTTGAGTTGAAATCGTAACAGCACAGCTCATACGAGGGCGAAATTGCCGAAACCTCAGGTATCCACCGACAACAGCAACAATAACAACAAAAACAGCGACAACAACAACAACGACAACCTATACCAACCTCGCACCAGCTCAACAAAATCAGTTCATAAGAACACGTGAATGGAACAAATTAATAAATATCTCGATTATCATGTTTTCATTACCAATATCACCTGTAGTCCCGTTGATTGTCGAGTGATTGGAGCAGGCGCCAGTAAATCCTCTATTTTTCCCTGTCGCGTGGAAGAGTAGCCCAGTGGGTTCTGCTCGCTCTAGGGACTCGACGAGCATCATAGCCTTCTTCAAGGCTCCTCGTGAAAAACTCTGACCATCAGATCGGTGGTCTTTCTGCAGTACGATTGTCATCCCGAGAAATCCAGTCACTAGCGGCTCTTGTCCATCGGTTGTCATTCATACGTATTACGTGTCTGGCCCACCTTATCTTCAACTGTTTGGCGCACAGAACAGCACCTTTGATTTTTAATCGTTGGCGCATGTCGGAGCTTCGGATCCCATCTTGTACTTGTGTGAAACGGGATACTCCTAACATTGTCTTAAAATTGGCGAAGCTTCGGTGGGTTTTGCGAATGCCTTTCCCAACCTCTGTGGCTTCGACCATTACTGCTGCTCTTCTCTTTTTGAGATCTTCTTTTATCGCTTGTCAGCATTGTTTTGCAAGTCCAGACGTTAGATCGCGGTTGCCTGCAGCTCGTGCTATTCCACGCTGACGTATCAGCTCGAGTGTTTCTGGAGAGAGACGTCTCTTGGTGACTTTCGAACTCTAAGCTTTCATAGCGCTAATGTGAAGGTGTTGAATGAGCCAATCGCATTTCTCGCCGATTTTATCGACAACAGCATCTTCCCAGTAGCAAACTACTGAATTGAATAAGTTCCAGTTTGTGGTGGTTCTAGGACTTCGTTTTTTGAATTCAGTGGCTTTCCTCTTTTTTGCGAAGGAAGGAATCCTGCACAAAGGAGGCGGTTTTCGGACCCCGTGTAGAATTTTGGGACAGCAGCGACATCAATTAGGCAAAACCTTCGATTTACTATAGTGTGGTCTATTTCGTTATGGTACTCCCCATCGTATATATATATATATATATATATATAGATGCATCTGCATAAATGTGTAGTTTTATTTTTATATAACCCATCTTCACATCTACTGTACGGATTCCAGCATTTCTCACATTCGATTCTTCTCTTTCACCCATAACCAATGAAGGTCCTCCCATTTTTAAAGTATGGCTTTGCCTGCTGCTTGAAGAATTTCATTCGATCTCAAATGTCGTAGAATGCTGGTAGAGTCTATTCTCCCTGGAGTTCTAAGATATCTTGGCTGGAACATTCTCAATTGGATTGCAGAGAGTGATCTTTTCTGGACCAGTGCTGTACCAACTTCTGACCCAAAAGTGGTGAGAAGCTTGGTTCGCACGGAGAGGAATCGAGCTAGAACCATGCTCGTGAAGATATGTATACATATGCGCAATTTAAAAATAACAGTATAAATACAAGAAATCCGATATATCATGATAAAACAAAGAGAAAACTTTACATTATGACGTCAAATTACATTGCGCTCCGCATGACTCTTCATGATGGCAGACCATTCAAGTAGCCTTATTCGTAAATAGTCCACGAACGTTGTACGAGTAACCATTAGAATAATGTGAAAACATAAGCTTGCATATTTGTTAAAGCTTGCAGATTCCTTGGAAGAAGTGTATTAGGCGCGTTTACAATACTAGAAAATGATTAAGTGGTCTTAATTCAAGAAATCAGCCGCAGCACACAAGTGCGCTTCTTAAGAGAACCTCATTTTCTCCTTTCGTGGAAAATATTTAATGATCAAAAGGCTAAAGCACTTGGCGTTGATCAATCCCTGAGTAAACCGCCATGCACTCGACTTCACTGAGCATGGCTTGGAGGTCATTGAATGCATATCTGTCCTTCACAATGACTCGCGGTGGCTGTGGCTTGATGGTGTATCGAGCCAGTGCCGCTATCCTCCCAAACAAGTCTGATACCAATTTGCCGACCCCAGAGGACTGGAAGGCTTGGTGGGCCATGGGATCGAGGATCGATTCCACGTACGTGTTTGAAGGCGGCCCCGACCGTTACGCCACATTCGCCCTTGCGAATAAGTAGATGTAACAATTATCGTCTAAGAAAGTGACTACTACTGTTTTTGAGCGAACATGATAGATATATCATCTGCTTAATGCAATTGGGTATTCATTTTCACTAGCCTACCTTAGTGTTGAATTGAATAGAGTCCAAAATCAAACAATAACCAGGTGGGCATTTTTCAGATGCACATTAAGTGGACTTCAATCATCGATGGCTACTTCATTGTCTCAGCAATAGCGACTTCTATCTACACGTACCTTTTATTTGTTGTGATTTTATCAAAAAGAAAAGATCTCCATTCAGCGTTTTTTCACATCTTTGCGGTAACAGGTAATTCTTCTCACAAATTACAATCACAATATCACGATCGCTCACTTTTTCTACATTTGCTATGATAACCGTAAAACCTAGTCAAAACTAGTGGATAAAAAGAACTGTTAGTAGTCAACAGACCCAAACGTTACTTGTGCTATCCGTTGACCTAGCACCATCACAAGCCCTAGTGACTATGAATAACAGCATCACCTTATTACCTATGGTCCCGTTGATCGTGTTCTGCTTACGCACCCAGCAGGTTTGCGATGCATGCATGCGTTAAGGCAGAAAGTACCGTTGAGTGTCTATCACCTGACCTTTCTCTAAAGTTTCATTCCTCCTATTTCACAATGATAATTCTCCTTTCTTTGCAAGTAATTTCCTCACGTTGATCGCTAGCCAGTGATCAGTAGAGAGCTAAAACTCGTAGCTGGAATCGGTGCCACGTCGTTTCAATTTCAGTTCAGAATCATTTCTCAACATTTTTTGTGCTTCAAAGAAGAACTTTTGTGATTTTATGCTTTAAGAAACAAGTGTCTCATTCTTGATGTAAAGAGTTTTACAGGCGTATTTGATATTATGGGTGTGATTGCACTCCAATGGCTTCGAGGCGACATTAAAATCGGCTTTGGTGAGTTGCCTTTGAAATTATTAAGTCAAAAATTTTTCGAAGAAAAAAGATACCTGAAACCATCTTATTGTTTTCAAGTGACGCATGAGTTTAAGATGCCTTGACTTGAATAACGATTCTTGTTTACACCACACCTTTTGCTTCCACTGATTTTTTTCAGCCTTTGGTGTCAGTAAAATGCTCCCAGAAATTGGCCGGAAAAACTCCCTCCGATGAAGGAGCCTAGAGAACTGTTTTTGTGAAAACCTGGAAGGGCGCAGCAAGGGAATGCTGCTAGCATTCTACACAAAATTTATCTGACCAGCACACAGCGACGTTCATGAACAATAGCAACATTTTTAAGTGCTTGCCCAACATGAAGGAAAAATCTGATGGCCTCCGTAGAGGACGAATGTAAAACCATGAATTAAATAAAAGCTGTGATTGTGATCGTTGTTTTACGACGACCACACTATAAAACGAAATAATGATGGGCTCTCGATAGTTTAACAGAATGACATTCGTTCCAGGACCATCATTTGAGCCAACAACTCGGTTTGCTGCGACAATCGTTGCCACTTGTTTTTTCACACACATATTTGGATGTTTTCTGATGACACTAAATAGATTTACAGCTGTTTTCTATCCAGTCAAGCAGTGCAGAGTGAGTGATCCTACAACACTGCACAATTTTTTTTCATATTCCAGCACATTTCCTACAAACAGACAAAAGGAAATAAAGATAGAACTTTCCGTAGTCGGTGCACTATTGTTTCTGATAGCGTAGTGTCGATTTTGACTATTTTAAGTTGATAGGTTACGAAAGGAAACGTCACTGCATTGCGATCGCTGCTCGTCCAGTCAGATTCAGGCACCTACTTCCTACTGTACCGTGTGACTTTGACTACATTTCACTACCCACAGAACCTATTTCGATGGCGTCTAATTTTGCAAGTACTGAAAACTTTTACACCTAATATTAATGGCTCCACTGCTTTGTTATATTTCAGCCGTCTGTACAAATTTTACACCCGGTAATTGTTCGTCTCTCGTTTTTTCGATGGACATTACTAGAAACTTGTAACTCCAAGAAACAACTTTCTTTTTAGCTCAGCACTCTTCAGCAAGTCAGTGATTCATATTGCCCAGACATAAGACTGTCAATAACGAGATGTTTTTGATATCGGCTCACGTTTCGGCAATAATAGTGGAGCTTGACGCGAGAAAAAGCCATTTCCGATGGTTCGAACCGGTAGCTGCTCTAGGCTTGTAGGTACAACTACGCTATCAAACAATGGGCTTAGCGGGAATGCGATATCGCTTATCTGGGCTATCATTTTGAATGATATGAGCACACCTATAAAACGTTGACAGGCAATGGTTAGACTGGGAATTCGGTAGCGTTAGCTGAAATACCACCGAGCACCTAGAAACGCCATCTAACTCTTAACTGTGTGCATGATTGCTTGTGTGAAACATAAATTTGTATATCGCAGTAAAGGTTGGCGGCAAATCCATGAGTTTGGGAACGGTGAAAGCGACCTAACTGGTAAACCACTTTATGTCTGTATAAAAAACACCTAGACATTTCACCATTGTGGCGCAGAGACCTAAAACATCGTAACACTTGAAGCGCTTTGCATTAGTTACAAAAATCTAAAGGTGAACCGAAAAGATTACTGCCTTATGATCATACATGGCCTAAACCAATTCCTCTAGGTGATTCTAACCTGAGCCAAGAACATCCCTCAGCCATGTATAGCTCTGTGCAGCTTGTTCCCATCAAGTGACTAGAAGACCTACAATGACAAAAACGATGGGCAAGCACAGAGAGTAGCGATATTTTAAAAAAACGTCCTTCTTTCAAGCTCTGTGCAACTGATCAGCATTCATTCTTTCATTAATAAGCTAACACGGAGTTGATTAACAATTTTATTTGGCTAACGTTTCGACGTCTTCGTATTCCTAACGAAAAACAAGTTATTATCGCTGGCTAACCTCTGTCGAAAGCAAACACTCTGTATGAGCATAATCCGATGAGGTTGCCTCATTTAAGCGATGCTCCACTGAAGAAGATATGATTCGAAGCGACGACCAAAACACCAACTGGAGTTTACGAAGGACCGTGGCATCGACTTGGGTCATCGGCTCCGAAGGAGGCAAAAGCCCGAAAACATCAGATAGTAATTCTTTGCATTCTTGTTGAGCAAATTTGTGAATAAAGAACAATAATAACACCTCGCGTTTGCTCAACAAGAATACAAAGAATTACTTGATCAATGCCGAAGTTAATAGAAAGTCGGTCGTGGAAGTTACATCAGATAGTACTACGTAAATTTTGTTATCGACAAATTCGTCTCTTACTCAAAAAAGAAACAGAGTCTTCATATAGCTAGCTGTTGACCAACAAGTTCAGATGCAAATAGTATAGTTGCTCGAATTTAGACTTACATTAGCGCAGGTGTGCTGTAAAAGGATGATCCATGGAGTCACCCATGCTTAGAAAGAACGCAGATATGATCGTAAAAGTACATTGATTGATCGTACCGTGATGAGTAACATTGCTAGTTACTACAACAGCTACCATGTCCATTAAAAAGTTCCATCGATCCACTCACTCATTGTTTGCGTCCAATGCAGATCATCTACCCTAAGAGTACGGTAGGCTTGTTCACAAATTGTGGCATTTTAGTCAACTGGTCAAAGCAATTTAGGTGTACAGAAGATATTTTCGTCTCATTCCAGATTTGGAAAAAGCGAAACCTGTATATCATGTTAACGATAGATATTACTGTTGCTTTTTTGGCGTACACTCCTTCGTATTCTGTGAGGTTCCGCTATTCTCAACGAGACGACGGCTGGCGTTTTGATGGCAGAGAGGAACAGCTAATTGTGCTGTGTTTTATACGCATTTATTCCACAATCATTGATTTCTTTGATTTCCACGGTTTTGTCCAACTAATAATTAACTAATGTCTTCTGTGAAATGCGCTTCTGCGGCGCGCACGTGAAATGCGACCATGGCCCACCAAGTCTTCCATCTATCCGGGGTCCGCAAATTGGTACCAGACTTGTCTGGGAGGATAGCAGCACTGGCTCGATACATCGCAAGCCACTGCGAGTCATTGTAAAGGCCAGATATGCATTCAATCACCTCCAACGATACTTAATGAAGTCGAATGTATGGCGCATCCCTCAGGGATTGATCAACGCCGAGAGATTTATCCCTTATCCTTTTATCCTTCTGTGAAATCATCCATACGAAAGCACCTCGTTGTTTCGCTTCCAACTCTGGAAACGTGAAACAGCAAGGATGACGAGATGTAGGCAAAACTCGGAATCTCAGGTAGCTGCGAGCCGGAAGTTACCTTTTTTGAGGTTTGCGTGCTACACGCCGCCATAGAATAGGAACACGCAGAAAATAAATAGTTAGAACATTTGCTCGCTCATTCCTACGGAATAAAAAGGAGGCGAATATTTAGGAGCTACATCTTATGTGTGGAATTATTGATTTACTCTACGAATTGATTAGTGTCACGTTGATTACAAAAACTCTAATCGGCATGAATAGAGCGCTACATATGAGTGGATCTAATTATTCACAAAATCTGGTCAGTCTATGTTTTTTTGATTTGTCTGTGACTATTATTTTTTCTCTAGCTGGAAATGAGTCCCTTTTCTTTAATGGCCTCCCATGAGTGAGAACGAAAGGACTATTTGTGCGGACCATTCAGTCATTCCTTCCTTTCTACTCATTCATTTTAGCGTCTTCTTTTCGTGACGGCTATCAGTTGCTTGCTAAACGCTTTCGAGTTCTTCTACGAAATCTCATTTCTGCCCGTAATAAAGAATAGCACAAATCCTTTCGTTAAATGGATTTTGAATCAGGTAGCAGATAGTCCTATTTCCAATGTTTATTTGTTCACATTTTGCCAATTAAATTTGGGCAAATGGTATTAATGCAGGAGTCTATTCACTGGAAGTGCACATGGGTTTTGGATTTTGAAAAAGGACCCCAAATACAAGGTTTTGCACTAAAAGCTCTCGGCGTTGATCAATCCCTGAGGGATGCGCCATGCATTCGACTTCATTAAGTATCGTTTGCAGGTGATTCAATGCATATCTGGCCTTTACAATGAGTCGCGGTTGCCAGCCGATGTATCGAGCCAGTGCTGCTATCCTCCGAGACAAGTCTGGTACCAATTTGCCGACCCCGGAGGGATGGAAGGCTTGGTGAGCCATGGGCGCATTTTCACGTGCGCGCCGCAGTGGCGCCTCCAACCACTGCGCCACACGCGCCCATTAAGGTTTATCACTAAGGCTATGTAAATTGTAATATTTAACCGTTCAATATGCGGACTTGAAAAGTTCTTCATAGCGGGGGTTCCAATGTTTTTTTAAAAAAAAAAATGTCGACGAATTTGTGGGGATCCCGATTTAAGTGTGGCGAATTAGTCAGAAGTTAGCTGAAATGCGCAAAGGTCGTTGGTTTGATAAACCTCCATCCCTTCGTGGTCCACACCTTTGTCCCGCACGCCTGCGACGACGAAAAACATGGACATATTACCTTGGCGGATTGGAGTTGCGCGAATGGAATCGAGTGCGTAGGGCACGCATGAAGAGTTGGTTATTTGACGTCGACCATTTCATCCCTTTTCTCCATTGTAACGAGGCTGCATAATAAATCCCTAGGTAGGAGAGAGTGACAAATTCGAGTGAAAAACAACTGCATATTTCCCATGATCACACGCGGATGCGAAATCAAGGGAAGTAAACTGCTCATGTCGGCTGGCATTGATTGACCTGTTGCCACACTCATGCATTCGTGTGAGAATTTGAAGTATTAAAATGCGTGGGTTCTGTTCCACACCGTCATGGACTTGCAGACCCCTAAAGATTATCCGTGCTTAAATTGTTAGTGAAACCACTAAAGCAAAGATTTCATGTGAAAACTACTATTTCTTCGTGTTCCTCAAGCGAGCGAATTTTCAACCCAGCGATTAGACGTGTCAACTAGAGGCTAATCAGAAACCGTTACAGGGGTCAGATCAGTGTATTAGTGAGATTAAGAATTATGCAGTTTAGCTAAACAAGCATTTTAAAGCTTAAAATTGTGATTTTCAGCCTTTCGAATACTTTCTGATGTCTTTGACGATGAATGCCTGCAGCATCTTATTGCTGAGTAAATCCGTACGACAGGAGGTCGCACGACGTTGGCGTCGAGGCTTACCGGTTTCCCATGTTAAGGCCATTACTATATTTTAGGTTTAATGTAAGTTCATTTGCTTAGAAAACTGCGATTTTTACTTTCTTACTCGTTATCTTTGTTCTAACTAGCTACTGTTTCGTTTTATTGTGTGAATGTGTTCTATCGCAATAAATTCCTTTTTGGAACCCAGTTTGCTGGCATAACCGACCGTCGTCAAGCATGCTGACCATCGATTCCTGTGAAGAATTTGTAGGTGGCGATAGGCCAGAAGTTCATAGGACACATACTAATATAGTGTAGTTCGTCTCTTTTGTACACCAATGCTATTCTTCTGGTTGTGCATTTTCGTGCACAATAGGCAAGGGTAACATTTCCCTGACACATAAGTAGAAACGGCATGCAGCAGTTAGCTTTTAATGGTTCGTTTGCTTTAATGGAAGCCTACAGAAAATTTTAAGAGGCATGCATGAGGTTAGCACAATTCCATTGAGCAATTAGTGTGAAGCTATCACAAGCACAATCTCAAGACGGAGCACCGTACATCCAAATATGAATCTGACCGACTAGAAGGAAAAACTGAGCAAGATTGATATTTACATGACGGTAATAGTTCTACAGGAGTCAAATCCTTAACGGTATTTTGTCTTGGGTGGTCTCTGTACCGAAGGGTTTAAAAGAAAAGCAACCATAACACTGACCGGATATTTGCAAGACTTTGGATGGCAGGTGTCTGCGGTGGGGAACGAACGCGCTATTACCCCTTCCGGAGGCTAACGCTTTCAAGACCACATCATGCGGGTCTTTCCTTTCGTCTCTCTCTCAGATAACCCAAAAAACCGAATTTCTATAAACCCCGGCATAGATAGTTGATGTATTTTTTTATATGATCTTATAAACTGATTTTCTTTCGCTGATGCGAGGTTGGTATAGGTCTTCCCTGTCGTTGTCGTTATAGTCTTTGTCGGTGTTGTTGGTCGATGGCTGACGTTTCGGCGATTTCGCCTTCTTCAGAGCTTATATAAAATATTATATAAGAATACTTTAATTATTCGGTGAAAAAAGACTAAAGTATTAATGAAGATCAAACTTTTAAACAGACGCCATATTGAACAGAAAGGCTACTCATTGTGATGTTACGAGTGGGACTGGCCCATTCGTTGTGAACGTGGGGTTGCGAGCGAGGCCCACCTAGGGGTCAAAATGTAATTTTGAAATAGGACGCCAGGTTACGTGTGATAGTGAGACATTCGTCTCTCCGGTTTACCTTTAGAGTTTCAAAATTTATTCAAGGCGTTCCAAGAATCTTTCACGTTGATGTTTTTATTCCTTGGCCCACAGTTACTTACACAGTTACTTCAAAATCATCGCCGTTGTACTTTTGTGCCTTATGCGTACGCTTTGACAAATTTTAACCTTCCCATCTAGGTGATCTTTCATGCGAACACAAAGTGGTCCACCCGTTTCCTCAATATATTCCTCACCGCATGCGTTACATGAGATTAAGTATATTATATCTGAACTTATGCAATCCCTGTCTCTCCCGTTAGGACAGATCATACAGTGTTCTGAGCTGCACAAACGATCATAGAGACGGTTGCGAACTAACTGACGGCATAGCGTAATGGGTGGGATGTCAATAATCGTTACATAATTTTCAAGACCACATTTTCTTAAGCATCTCTTAATGGCGTAACTTACTTCATTTGATATGAAGGGTAGCTTAAAAGAAATTTTATTTACGTCCGAAACATTATTTTGGGGTACAACCCAACGTTTTTGTCTAACCCGAATGGCTTCTGCTTCGTAACCATTGGAAATAGCTATTCTTCGTGCCAGCTTTAGCGAATCCTTCCTTTCTTGTTCTCCTGTGCACACATTTCTAACCGTACGGTACATGTTTTTGATAAGTGCTTTTTTCATGTGTGAAGGCTAAGAGGAGAGGTAGTGAACTAGTATATTTTAACTACTTGGCTTACGATACTATTTTGTTACATGGCCACTTTCTGAGAGCTTTATTTGGATGTTTAATAATGGAAGCCAGTTCTCGGTCGGTTTTTCTCGTGTAAATTTTATATACTCTAACTGTCGGTTTAACAATTCAAAGCACTCATCCATCTGTTCTTGAGTGGAACAGACGATGAAGCACTCGTCTATGTATCGACAGCAGATTAAGGGTCGGTGATCGAGAACTGGTGCTTCCACCTTAGACATGAAAGCGATGGCAAGGCTTGGTGCTAAACGCTGGCCCATGGCCAACCCTCTAATTTGTGCAAAATATTTTCCAAACCATCTAAAAATTGCACAACTAAGACACTGTTTTAAGAGAATCATTAGTTGTGCAATCGACAAGCCGTACATTTTTATCTTCTTTTCGTGCTCTACGAGCAACTCAAGAATGGCTTGCATTGCGGAATCATTCGATACGTTGGTATAAAGTGAAGTAACATCGAATGACTCCATTACATGCGTGCTGTTTGGTTGCGCGCACCGTAGGTGGTTTAGAAATATTCTTGTGTTAGGTAGATGGGCTGGAATAAAATTTTAATTTTAGTAACTGGGTCAGGATAAGGTCGATATTTTGACCACTGGGTATGCCTCCCTCGCCACTCCACGTGAACAACGCGTGTGCCAGGTTCACTCGTAACATCACAGTGAGTAGCCTTTCTGTTCAATGTGGTGTCTATTTAAAAGTTTGATCTTCATTAATATGTTAGCCTTTTTCCACCGAATAATTAAAATATTCTTATATAAAATACGTCCAGCCTCTGAGGAAGGCGGAATTGCCGAAACGTCGGCCATCGACCAACAACGACACCAACAACGACAACGACAACGAAGACCTACACCAACTTCGCATCAGCTAAAGAAAATCAGTTCGTAAAATTATATAATTAATTCATAGCAGTTGAAATGATCAAGATACCCATCAATTTCTGCTAAGTTAGCAAATTTCGGCCTGTCACAGCTGCGGTATCGTTGTAGTTGTGCTTCTGCTTATAAATGCGGTTCTTCTGGTTTCTTTGCAGAGCTCTGGAGTTAAATCCGTGCAGCGGTAGTACATGACATCATAAACGAGACAAACATACTGCCTAGATAGATACACTACCGGTGCGATTGTTCAACTTGTAGGACAGAACGTGAAAACTTACAGATGTAACGGAAGTATATGTAATGACTGGACTGTTTTAACTCTTAGAGACCGTCAGAGAAAGAGAATGTCATTACCACAGTGTATCTCTCTCAAAAAAAAAAAACAACAAAGGCGTTCTTCTTCAGCTCCGTTCATCGAAGACTTCGTTGGAAATGTGAAAAAAGATATGTTACACTGACATTTTTTAAGTTATAAAGTTCATTACATGGTTCTGTAGCAGAGACAGTGTTCAATCTTATCTCCGTGAGTACAGAAATAGACGATGAGCGTTAATCACTACGGAAATGATTTTTTAGTTCAGAGAACGACTTTCATTGGAGTACTGATGTACCACATTAGCATCATTGCCTTTGAGACAAGTATGTTACCATACTGTTTACAAAGGGGTACAACCCAACGTTTTTGTCTAACCCGAATGGCTTCTGCTTCGTAACCATTGGAAATAGCTATTCTTCGTGCCAGCTTTAGCGAATCCTTCCTTTCTTGTTCTCCTGTGCACACATTTCTAACCGTACGGTACATGTTTTTGATAAGTGCTTTTTCATGTGTGAAGGCTAAGAGGAGAGGTAGTGAACTAGTATATTTTAACTACTTGGCTTACGATACTATTTTGTTACATGGCCACTTTCTGAGAGCTTTATTTGGATGTTTAATAATGGAAGCCAGTTCTCGGTCGGTTTTTCTCGTGTAAATTTTATATACTCTAACTGTCGGTTTAACAATTCAAAGCACTCATCCATCTGTTCTTGAGTGGAACAGACGATGAAGCACTCGTCTATGTATCGACAGCAGATTAAGGGTCGGTGATCGAGAACTGGTGCTTCCACCTTAGACATGAAAGCGATGGCAAGGCTTGGTGCTAAACGCTGGCCCATGGCCAACCCTCTAATTTGTGCAAAATATTTTCCAAACCATCTAAAAATTGCACAACTAAGACACTGTTTTAAGAGAATCATTAGTTGTGCAATCGACAAGCCGTACATTTTTATCTTCTTTTCGTGCTCTACGAGCAACTCAAGAATGGCTTGCATTGCGGAATCATTCGATACGTTGGTATAAAGTGAAGTAACATCGAATGACTCCATTACATGCGTGCTGTTTGGTTGCGCGCACCGTAGGTGGTTTAGAAATATTCTTGTGTTAGGTAGATGGGCTGGAATAAAATTTTAATTTTAGTAACTGGGTCAGGATAAGGTTTAGGAACCACGTTATTCTATCCGTTGGCCCGCCTATGCAATTGATGATAGGTCTAACTTTAAATGATGATGAATTCGTTGATGTAATGTCATCACTTGAAGTAAGCTTATGTATTATAATAAGCAAGTAAAGGACAGGGCAAATTGGATGTCCGTTTTTAAGTGTAGAAATAACTGAAGGTTTCAAACCCGCGGCCTTTGCCGTGCTGACCCATTCCTGATTTAATTTTCGGTATTGATTTCTATATCCCTTTTCTGACGATGCTCCATAGAGAGAAGCATCTTTGAGATGCTCCTCTGTTATTCTAATATCCAACTGACTAGGAATAACTACAAATTCTCTACCTTTATCACTAATAGAAAGTCTAACAGATTTTGAATACGACAGCTCTCTAACCTGGCGCATACCATATTTTTAATGGTATGTGAGGTTGGAGCTTATTTTTCTTTTTTGGCATTGGTTAAGCATGCGGAGAATTTCGTCTGAAAATAAACGAAATGTACGATCAATGTCGGTATTTGGTAGCTCTTGTTTAAAGAATGTTCGGGTAAAACGTATTGGTGGTAGTTTTCCCCTTGGTACCACTTTTCCTAAAATTTTCTACCCTAACCCTGTAACGTATCTTGAAGTTCATGCAGACTACACATGATCCTGCGCAGGATTGGTTTAGAAATGGGTTGACTAGGTACGATGAAGATGAGAACAGAGAATATTAATCTGCAAACATTTAATAAACCACAAGGATGCCGAGATATCTGCAAAACTCCGGACCACAGGTGTCTGCCGTGGGAAGGAACGCGCTATTTTCCTTTCCGGGGCGTAAATAAAACGGTTGAGATTGTGATAATTAAAACCCTGAGATTAACTGGGTTCATTGCCGATTTGGGCTCAACAGATCATTGATGGGTAATTGCTGATGGCAGAGATCGATAAAACTAGCTGAGAGACAGGCGAAACAAAAGACCTGTATGGTGTGGTGGTGAACGCATTGGAGTTTTGCAAATATCTAAGCATCATTGAAGTTAAGCTTACGTATATTAACAAGCAGGAACAGGACAGGGCAGCCTGAATGATCGATCCCGTTGTCTTTGCAGTATTGACGCAGTCCTTATTTAATTTGTAGCATTGATTTCTATCCTCCTTTTCCGAGGAGGTTGGTGGAGAGAAACATCGTTGAGTTTTCCTGTTTTCAAATATCCAACGGACTGAGAATGACCACAAATTTCCCATCTTTATCACTAATAGATGTTTTCGGATAGACTTTGAATTTGCAAACTCTCCAACCTGGCGCATGCTTTTCTGCATGTTCATTAATTTAGAGCTTAATTTCCTATGTCAGTAATGATTATGTATTTGGAGAACTTCGTCCGAAAATAAGCTAAAGCCAGGGCCAATTTCGACGTTTGGTAGACTTTGTTGAAAAGAAGCTCGGGAGAAAGGCATTTGTGGCAAAACCCTTCTTTGTATTTTGTTATCTAATGTTTTATCCTAATCATACAACGCAGTTGATTTCGATGTTCATGTAGACTACTCGTGATCCTGCGCAATATTCTTTTAAAAATAGTTTGAGAAGACGAAAAACTCGAACCCAGTTTTAACAGTGAACGCGAACTTTTCGGAGGCGCTGGGACGGATAGCACAGAGGTGATGATGTCTGTCTTCACGAGTATGGTGTTAGCTCGATTTCGCGTCGGGCCAACCAAGCCTCTCATCCCTCAGGATTCGCAAAATTGGTACTGGATTTCTCTGGAAAAGAATCACTCTCTGCAATCCCATTGGGAACGCTCCAACCCGGTTATCTCAGGATTCCAAGGAGAATTGTACGATCAGCATTCTACGACACTCAAGATGATATGAAAATCCTCATACAGCAACCGAAGCCACATGTGCAACGTTGGAATACCTTCGTGTAAGATGAATTCTAGAAAACGAATTGGGTGTGAGACGTGCTGGGACCCGCACACTAGACGTGAACACGGATCAAATAAAATAAAGAATACATAAGCATGATATTAATACGTTGTTTTCTTCTTTAGCCATCGCGAGGCTGTTATACAGCATGCATTTACTTCCATAGAAAAACACACAATGCAATACAACAGTAGCTGACGTTTCGGCAGCACCGCCTTCTTCAGAGTCTGGAAAAAATACCGTTTGTGCTGCCCTTTATTTGCGATGAAGTAAGCACAGCTATAAAACGATGCCTTAAAAAGGGCAGGTCTAGAAGAATCGGTAACGATCGTTGAAATACCACCGATTACTCTCCGTCGTCAATTAGTTCGTAACCGCTTGTATGACCGTCTATGTGAAACACAAAATTGCGTAATTTGCCCTTCCGGCAGGAACGGTGATTGCAAGAGTTCAGGTACGATATACCTGATCTCTTGTAAGGATTGCGGAGATGAATATATTGGCGAAATGGGCAGACCCTTGTGTATCCGTATAAAAGAACACCTACATGGTAAACGAAAAGTAAGACAAAGTACCCCACTAGGCACGCAGAGAATTCAAAACCGTAGCGGAGACGACTTTGAGGTTGAAGTCAATATCCTCGCACAGGAGACTAAGACACCAACGCGCAAACTCCTTGACGCTTTTTGGATGAATTCCAAAAAATCCGCAATGAATAGCAGGGAGGAATGCCCAGAGGTCACACGGGACCTGGCCCCGTATCTTCGTATCAATTTCTGATGTGGGGTGGCGCAGCCATCAACCATATGCGACTATAATCAGCTCTTCTAACCTTCCTCATTGGAGGTCACATAAAAAGCAGTGAGTGTTTCGAAAAGTTGTGATCATGTAGTTGCCATGAAGTTTTTCATCTTACTGTAAGTGTTACTGAAGTGTTTGGCCAGGTTCCGAAGAAGGCGACTGAAGGAGACTCTGCCGAAACGTCAGCTACTGTTGTATTGTATTGTGTGTCTTTCTATGGAAATGAATATATACTGTATAATAATCTGCGGCTGCTGAACAAGAAAACAACTCATTCATATTCCAGTGCCGAGGTGGTTATTGGAAAGTCGGTCCTGAGAACTGTTGCAATCACAAGCGTTGAGACCGTTTCTCTACAAATCCGTGATGTTTTGTGAATATCGCGATAGATCTCTGTTTAATAGGCGCGGACGTCGTGCTTGTCCAAAGCTTATGTAGCTATATGTAGCTGTTTGTATTCGGATTGAGTTGAAAGCATTTTTTCGGTTGGTGAAATCAAGGGAAAGGATCTCACCCTCGTCATACTTCAAAGAGTGTCAGTTGTGTGAATGTGTTCTATCGTACTGAATTTCTTCTTATCACCAGTTTACTGGCATGAGTGACTATCGTCAAACACGCTGACAATTGATTCTTATCAAGAATTTGTAGATGGCGATTAGCAAGGAGATCATAGAACATCTACTAATACTGACTGGTTCGCTGCTTTTGCTCACCAACGCTATTCTTACGGTTTGGCACTGTCGAAACAACAGACAAGGGTTATATTTATCTGTTGACCACAAACAGAAACAACGTACAGCAGTTAGCTTTTAATGATTCGTTTGCTTTGATGGAGGCATGCCAATCTGAAGAGACATTCATGCGGCGGCCGCAGTTCCATCGAGCAATTCGTGTGAAGCTTTCACAAGCACAATCTCAACACGTAACTCATCGCATCCAAATATGAATCTGATCGACGGAAAAGCAAAACTTTGCAAGACTGATATTTACGTGACGACAATGGTTCTATAGGAGTCAGTTCCGTTAGGGTATTGCGAACGGGATGGTCTCTGCATCGAAGAATTTAAAAGAAAAGCTTTTTTTCGAGTACATTGACCACTTTTAACACTGGAACTAATGGTCACTTTGTTTCAACCAATGATGAATCATGGCTACCATGTGGAAAGAAAGTATTTGAGGACCCTCTAAAATGCATGGAACATGCGATGTAAAGAACTTTCAAATATTTACAACAACGCGATTGAATGATGGAACTTAGTAACATTCACAAAGTTACAGCATGTTCATCACTTATTCTCCTTCAAATCAGCGAGTTTCCTCTATATGTCTATGATGCTCTCAATCAATCCAGCCTTCTGGTTATCGACATAGCTTCGTGTGCTACCGAAAAGCCAGCAGGTCCACGCCAGCGTGAATTTAGTGGTCATTCAATGCCGGCGTCAATCAGAGTTAGCTGCCGCCTTCATTGGTAAAAGTGTTAAGCAGTGCAAAGGACGAGCAATGCTAGTTGCTAGATAACAATCTATATATTTTCAATATCTTGAAAAGTTTCGTGATTGACAACATCACAGTTTTACAAAAGAGGTTTCACATCCGCACGACTGAACCGACGATCGTTTGTGAATTGCGGGGCACTGGGCTTTCTTAGTTCCAAGTATCTGCTTCGCACGACCGTATATAGTTTCTTATACTCGTAGCTGCATTCACTTTTGCGTTTTAATAAATGTGTATAAGTATGAACTGATGCTGCCATTGCGATCGCTTAAAAGAATGAGTAACGTGATTAGCAAGGAATCACTAGAAACGGTTCAATATCGAGTTCGTAGAGATGTCTCTGGTTTCTACGCATGCATCCGGGCAAATTGATTTTCGGCCTCTCACTGAACTGATATTTAGGATGTAATTTATGAACAAACAAATACCACATAATCATGAGTATTATTTATGTGACCGAAGTCAACTCAAAGACGACGTCAAGAGGACGTCATATTTCCGCACATAAAGTAGAAGTACTACGAAATTGCAGTGTTGACCAAAACCACTAATAGTGATTCGCAGCTCCAACTACCAGCCACAAGAGGAAACTCAACGATTTTGGACCATTTTCACTAACGTAACCCGACATCAAATATTTTATGATTTCTAGTACTTCTTCCATCCTAATGGTCTCTTCTCATCCACCATCCACGAATGTGATCAGACTTGTTGCGTGTGGGTTCTGCCTTCTGTTGCTTGAAAACTTTTCTTCTCACTTCTCAGATATTTTCCTGCCCGGACCTGGTGTTCGATTTTTCACCGACAACACAGCATATCGGATTTTAAAAGACACAACTGGAGATACGGAACATCCCTCTCTTTTATATCATATGAGACAAATAGACGTGGCTATTGAAGAGAGCCGATTCGTGATTGTGAACGATTTTCTCCAACTAAAGGATAAAAGGATAAAGCTTTCGGCGTTGATTAATCCCTGAAGGATGCGCCATGCATTCGACTTCATTAAGTACCGTTGGAGGTGATTGAATGCATATCTGACCTTTACAATGACTCGCGGTGACCTGCCGATGTATCGAGCCGGTGCTGCTATCCTCCCAGACAAGTCTGGTACCAACTTACCGACCCCTGAGGGATGGAAGGCTTGGTGGGCTATGGTTTCAGAGATCGATTCCAAGTGCGTGTCGCAGTGGCGCCTCCAACCACTGCGCCACACTCGCCCTGTAAAAATGAAAATACCATATGATCAAGAACATCGCACCGTGCTGTTACGAGTGGAACTACTCGCGTGTTGTTCACTTAGGATGAATCTAGAACCACTCAGGTCTGAAAATCACTTTGAAATAAATGGCCACATGACGTTTCATAGTTAGGCCTTCGTCTTTACGGTTCATCTTTGAATTTTTTAAATTTAACCAAGACGGCTCAAGAGTCTTGCGAGTTCATGTTTCCGATTCCTGCGCTAAAATCCGCACAATCACTTCAAAATAATCGCTATTGTGCTTTTTTGCCCTATCTGTACCGAGTGCTTTCACGAGCCTTAACTTACCCATCTAGATGTTCTTTTATGCGGTCACAAAGCGGTCTGACCGTTTTCCCAATGTATTCCTCACCACAAGCCTGATCACATATGGCACAAAAACGCAATGGCGATGATTTTGAAATGACTGTCTGAACTATGGCGAAGGAATAAAAACATCAACGTGAAAGATTCTTGAAACATTTTGAATAAATTTTAAAACTCCAAAGATAAACTGGAAAGAAGAATGTCCCACTATCACACACGGCTTGGCGCCTTATTTAAACCTTATTTGCTGCATCGTGGATGGCCCCGGAGCAGCACGGTAAGTTTTTGATCAATATGGCGTTCATTCGTATGTTGGTTAGAACTTCATTAAGATCATGGTTTTTCGTTTTCACCGAATTATTAAACTTTCTTTGTATAAAACACGTTCGGCCTCTAAAGAGGACGTAATCACCGAAACATCAGCCGCTGACCACCACTAACAACAAGAAGAACGACAACAACAACAACACTAACGACAGCTACACCAACCTCGCATAAGCCAACTAGATCAGTTCATAGAAACCCATAAATGAGTGCGTCATGGTTTTGTAACTGCTGAGGCTACAGTGAACCTTGCGAGAGCTGTTTCAGCATTTTCAGCTTCGACCACAACTGTTGCTTTTCTCTCTTTAAGATCTTCTTTTAAGAGCTTAGTAAGTTTTGTTCTCGGTGGCTTCGAATCTTTGTTTTCTCAGTTTAGTTACTTTTTCTACTTTCCGCGAAAAGTGAAATTTTGAAAGGAGGAGCATTGTCTGGCCTGGTGTAGGATTTTCGGTCAACAACTACATCAATTAGTTGAAATCATAGATTCACTACGATGTGGTCTTACTTCTCTATGGTGATCCGAATTGGGAGACTCGCAAGTCCAGCCCTGATGAGAGAGTGACTTCTAGAATGATGAGCTGCTGTGAATGGTCTTAGGCGGCGTGACCAACTCTGACGGCCGTTCACCCAGCTCATTCCATTATAATCCGTAGGTCTCAATCCGACCTCCTTCAGACCCATTTCTGGGTCCAAATTTTGCTTCAAATCCTCTGTCGCTGTCCTTAAAGAATGTATGGTCTTAACTTTAGGAGTTCGCCAATCCTGCATATAAAATAATAATATGATAGTGGGTAATACGAATGTAATAATAATAATAGCAATAATTTTACCTTATTATTTACTGCGTACTCTTTTTAATGGCAAGGTGTATATTGCGAAATATAACTTTTACTGATGCTGAGATATTTGCAAAACTTCGGACCGCAGGTGTCTACGGTGGGGAACGAACGCGCTATTGTCCTTTCCGGGGAGTAACGCGTTCACCACCACACCACAATAATAATAATTATAATAATTATAATAATATAATACTTTACGATTTTGATTTTATCATAGCTTGGTGTACGTTTCGCACCATACTAGTGGTATCATCTTATGTTGGTCCCTAAGTATTAAGGTGTCCCAGGATCTCCGAACTCTCATTGAAGAGATGGCCTCCTTCTTGTATGTTTCGCTTTTCATTCAAGACGTTTAATGCATGTGGGACGTTTACTACCGTTCTTGTGCTCTGGCGATGTGTCTTACTCAAATTCTTCCCTTCAACATCTTGCAGACGTGATGGGCTTTAAGCACATTTTCGATGTTATTTCTTCACGCTGAAATCTGCTGATTTCACCTATTGGCCATAGAACGATGTCTACACTACCATTTTCTACTTCACTATCTCCTCTACTTCGTTACTTGTATTGCTTGCTCTCTGTTTTACTTCTTCACGCCTAAGCGACGTCTTTCTTTCACAGTTCTCTCAAATATGACTCCACAGAGCATGTAAACGTTTTTTTAGCGACCAGTAGAAGATTGAGAGAAAAGAACAACTGAGCATCAACCGTTGCATTGAAGGAACAACTGGAGATTCTCCACAACATATCTCTGTTAAAGGCCCTCCTCTTGAAGAGCATTCAGTCGCTGATGGATAATCCTTGACTGTTGGTCTCTGACTTGTACAATAATAAAGCAAATGGTTCAGAAAAAAAGAGAAATTCATCTCATATAACTATAAAAACGATGAGAAATTCGCAAAGTTTTCATCCCGGGGCAGATCGGACCTCGATTTCTCCCTCCCGTGGCTTGCGCATTATACAATGGGCCACGGTGGCCCTTGCTCTGCGTTCTTATCAGCTAGTTCTCTACCTAACGCAGCCATCATCAATCACCCCTCAGCTTGATTGACCTGGGGAGCACAAGATGGCATTGAACCCAGTTAAGCTGAGGCTGCAGGCGAAATCACAGTGTTAAACCTTTATTTTCCGCCTACTATAATTTTTCCAACAGTGTATGATTGGTATTGCAACCACAACGATGTAGAGATGTTCACAGAAGTCAAACCCAGGTCAGATGGAACAACGATTTCCTATTCTCGGAGCTCGCTAAGAGAAAAGCGGGGCAGGGCCTTTCCTGGCGCAGGGTTTAATGCGCAAGCCGCCGTATCACTTGTATCACCTGTAGTCCCGTTGACCGTCGAGTGACTCGAGCGGGCGCCAGTAAATCTTCCATTTTTCCACGTCGCGTGCAAGAGTAGCCCAGTGGGTTCTGCTCGCTCAAGGGACCCGTCGAGCATCATGTCTTTCTTCTAGGCTCTTCATGAAGAACTCTGACCAACTCTGTCTCGCTTTCATTGAGTTAAAGGAAGCTAAGACTTTCTATGCTCAGTTGAGACTGAAGCAGTCATAGAAGCTCTGGACAATCAAGAAGACCCTACTGAGTATATAAAGACTTTTCGTGACCTGTAAAAGAATTTCACAACAAAGATATCACCATTCTACGACAATATTAACAACGACGTGAGAGGAGGTGTTAGGCAAGGTGATACCATTTCTCCAAAATTGTTCACCCCCACCCTCGAGAATCTCATGCGAACATTGGAATGAACAACATGGGAGTGAAAATTGATGATGAGCAATCACACCACCTTCGTCTTGCTGATGACATCGTTCTTACAATACCAAACATTAACCAAGCAGAGCGAATGCTTGTCGACATTGATAAAACCTGTGGAAAAATTCGTCTTTTTTCCTAACTACTAAATTTCGAAAAAAAACATGTTCGTGAGGAACGGATTGGCTCTGTATTACCCGTTCACGCTCAACGGAACAAATATCTCCGAATACTCCAGTTACGTCTACTTAAGTCGGAAAATATTAAACTAAAAGTTTGCTATTCATTATTGCAGACAAAAAAAAATTTCGTGGAAGAAAATGAGAGCGCTTAGCAACCAACTGATAAAAGGATAAAAAGATAAAGATCTCTGCGTTGATCAATCCCTGAGGGATGCGGCAGTGACTCGCGGTGGCCTACAGATGTATTGAGCCAGTGCTGCTATCTTCTCAGACATGTCTGGTACCAATTTCCTGACCCTGGAGGGATGGAAGGCTTGGTTAGTCATAGGCGCGGAGATCAATTCCTCGTGTGCGCTGCAGTGGCCCCTCCAACCATTGCGCCACACGCGCTCATCAAGTAACTGATAGTCGTCACGAAAAATGGGTTAAGGGACTCATTTTAAGGGCTAGAGAAAAAATAATGATCACAAACAAATCAAAAAAACATTGACTGACCAGATTTTGTGAATAATTAGATCCACTCATATGTAACGCTCTATTCATGCCGATTAGAGTTTTTGTATTCAACGTGACACTAATAAATTCGTAGAGTAAATCAATAATTCCACACATAAGATGTAGCTCCTAAATATTCGCCTCCTTTTTATTCCGCAGGAACGAGCGAGCAAAAGTTCTAACTTTTTATTTTCTGCGTGTTCCTATTCTATGGCGGCGTGTAGCACGCAAACCTCAAAAAAGGTAACTTACGGCTCGCAGCTACCTGAGATTCCGAGTTTTGCCTACATCTCGTCACCCTTGCTGTTTCAAGTTTCCAGAGTTGGAAGCGAAACAACGAGGTGCTTTCGTATGGATGATTTCACAGAAGGATAAAAGGATAAGGGCTAAATCTCTCGCGGTTGATCAATCCCTGAGGGATGCGCCATACATTCGACTTCATTAAGTATCGTTGGAGGTGATTGAATGCATATCTGGCCTTTACAATGACTCGCAGTGGCTTGCCGATGTATCGAGCCAGTGCTGCTATCCTCCCAGATAAGTCTGGTACCAATTTGCGGACCCCGGAGGGATGGAAGGCTTGGTGGGCCATGGTCGCATTTCACGTGCGCGCCGCAGAAGCGCATTTTACAGAAGACGTTAGTTAATTATCAGATGGACAAAACCGTGGAAATCAAAGAAGTCAATGATTGTGGAATAAATGCGTATAAAACACAGCACAATTAGCTGTTCCTCTCTGCCATCAAAACGCCAGCCGTCGTCTCGTTGAGAATAGTGGAACCTCACAGAATACGAAGGAGTGTACACCAAAAAAGCAGTAATATCTATCGCTAACATGATGCACAGGTTTCGCTTTTTCCAAATCTGGAACGAGACGAAATTATCTTCTGTACTCTTCATTTACTCTGACAAATTGACTAAAATGATACAAGCTGTGATGAAGTGTACCGAACTTGTAGAGTAGACGATTTCTACTGAACGCAAACGAGTTGATCTCTTAAACGTTTTAAAGGACACGGGAATTATTATAGCATCTCATAATATTACCCACCACTGTATAACCAATCTTGATACTTTATTGATAACGTCTTCGTACTTTCTAAACTCAGGTTCACTAGGGAGAAATAGAATGAGGATTGGCTTCCATTTCTTAACGTTCAAACCAACTTATCAAGTAGCAATTACATGCCCAAGTGGTACCCGATGTAGATTCTCATGTCAAATTTCTCGTGCACGTTAGTCAAAAGGCTATGTTACGAGCAACCGTTGATCAGACGGAAAGCGGCTTTAACTTAGACCAGAGTCGATTTTGCATTTTTTGCGAAGTGAATTTAGATTCCGAGCATGTATACTTGTCTTTGGTGTGTGAATCAGCTCCGTGGTTTCTTCATGCGTAATTTCGAAGTATAGAAGTTAAATGATAAAGCCGTAGCCGTTGATTAGTCCATGAGTAGTACGCCATGCATTCGACTTCACTCAGTATCTTTCTGATTACTTTACTTCTTTTTTAAGCCGAAGATTCAGAAAACACTACTTGTATAGATATTCCACACTTATTCGAAGGTACAAATAAACACATTCATGTTCACACGAGATTATATGTTAATTGTACATAGCAGAGACATTGAGGCATTGAAATCCGTACTTTGAATCCACTGCGTCTTATGGAAAGCACATTATCGTCATTGTCCTTCGGCTATCCTGAAGTCGTCAGTGGAGTGGCTAAATGCTACACCTATCAATTAACCATCTCTCGATTACTCACATTAGAACTCTCTCCGAACTCTGGCTCAAAACTTACGCAATTCTTCTTGGAATGCTCAGCTAACACGGGGTTGATAAACAATCTTTATTACGCTAAGGTTTAGACGTCTTCTTCCTCATCAGAGCCGATAACTGGTCCACAGTCGCTCGTTTTCTTGACGCCGACAATACATAATACCTACTGCTGCAAGATGTTACTGCAGAATTATACGTTGAAAAAAATTATAACCACGTATACTCGTTATCAGAAACTACCGTCTTGTACAAAAGAGCGCTGTTGAGTGAGGATGCCTGATTCGAACAATGCTAGAATGAAGAAGATCCGACTCAATACGACGACGAACACACAATATCAAGAAGACAAATAACAGTGAACCATCGACTAGACCATCGGCTCTGATGAAGACGAAGACTCGAAACGTTAGCCAAATTACCATTTTTGTTAACCTCATGTTAGCCTAGCAATCCAAGAAGGTGTTGATTATTTCTAAGGAAGTTATTTGACGATCGATTTTAAAAATATTGCTCTTTCAAAAGTATGCCTAACGGCTGAATCTTTAGATGGTGCAAAAAGAATTTCGCAAACTTCGATAGTCAGCAATTGGAAAGCGACTGGCACGGAATCTTGAAATTGCCTTTATGTCTAAGGTAGAAACACCAGTAATCGATCTTAGGCCATTGCTCTGCCGCAGATGTATGGATGGTCTCCCTGTCATTTGATTCACGCAGCAGGAGATCTACAGGTGTTGTGAATCAGTTGAGAAAATATTGTTATTTTTGTTCACTATTGCCATGAAACCTACCTCCCGAGCATGTACAGTCTCTGTTCAGCAAAAGAAAGAATCCTTGAAATCGGCGCGGCAAATAGCTATTTCCAACGGCTACGAAACGCTAGGTTGTTGGGATAGGTGTAGAGGAAGGACCATGTCTCCAAATAATATGTCTGTAGAGCATAAGGCTCCTTTATGCAGCCCTTCCTTTCTAGCAAAGCAATCGCTCGGTTATAAAAGTGTCTTAAACAAGGCTGATCTAGAGAAATCGGTAGAAGTAAAGCAAATACAGCCAAACGCTTTCAGATGCCAGCTAGTTCGTAACCCTTTGCATGATCATATCTACACAACGGAAAATTCCATAATTTTCCCTAACAGTAGAGACCATGACTGTGAGTTGATCTTTTGTAAGGCGTGTGGGAACGAACGCGTTGGCAAAATAGCTAGACCACTTTGCGTCCGTATAAACGGCCACCTAATCGGCGAAATTATAGCCAAAAAAAACAATGGAAAATTTTTGAACTAGAGGACACCATCCTCGCATATCAATCTAAAATCTTAGTGCATAAAAGCCTCCAAGCGTTGTGGATAAATTCCAAAAATCTAGAAATTAAGGAGCGCATTATCCAACTTTATGAGGCTTCTGGGGTTGATCTTCACGTGGAATACTCAGTGGAAGACTGATACAAACCGGTGAGTCTGTGAAGAAGTTGTGTTGTTCTTGATACGATTGAAATTCCGGCACCTTGATTCTTATGTTGATTTATGGAGGTATTTGGGGACTACCTCACCACCTAAAATACTACTACCTAAAATACTACCTAAAATACTAACGTACTACCTAAAATATCAGGGCCAAAGGAAGCTGCCTGGATCAAGAACTATGGTGACGATCTGTACCTACGACGCACGTACACTTGCATCCGAGTCCTCGAGCACTTGCTCATGCAAGCAAGAATGATAAGGTACAGCGTCATCGGCCTGGCCGAGACGACACGACGCCACCCATTCAACGCTGTTTATGACACTGGAGAAGAACTGTTCCTCGGAACATGTGCCAGTAGAGGCGTAAGCGGCTTCGGGGTTCTCGTTAACACGAGTTTGTTCATGAACATCGATTCATTCGAACAGCTTACAACCCGAATCGGACGTTTACGATTAAAAAGATGTGGATCAACACCGGCTTTGACAATCTTCGTCGTTTACGCGCCAACATCAAACTATGACGAAGAAGAAGTCGAAGCGTTCTACATGGACTCGGAGAGGTTCTACAGAGAAGACCATACATTCTTCAAGGTCATCATTGGAGATTTCAATGCCAAGATCGGACTAAGAAGATCGTCTGAGGAACGTCACCTTGGGACCCACGGATTAGAATGGAACGAACAGGGTGAGCGGCTCTCTGAGTCTATCATGGCGACCAAAACAATCCATGGTAACTCGTAATTACAGAAGCCTTACCGTCAACGATGGACGTTGGAATCTCCAAATGGAGAGTACCATAACGAAATAGACCACATCATAGTAAACAGGAAGTTTTGCCTAACCGATGTCGCTGTCGTCTCAAAATTTTACACGGGATCAGACCAACGTCTCCTTCGCGCAAGATTTTATTTCTCGCGGAAAGGAGAAAAAGCCGCTAAATTCAAAAATCGAAGTCCCAGAACCACCACAAACTGAGACTTATCCAACTCATTAGTCGGCTGTTGGGAAGATACCGTTGTCGACAACATCGACGAGAAATACGATGGGCTCATTGAATATCTTCACGTTAACTCCATAAAAGCTGAGAATTCGAAGTCACCAACAGACGTATGTCTCCAGAAACTCCTGAGCTAATACGCCAACGTGGACTCGCACGAGCTGCAGGCAACCGCGAACTAACGTCCGTGCTTGCGAAACAATGAAGACAGGCGATAAAAGAAGATCTTAAAGAGAGAAGAGCAGCAGTAATGGTCGAAGCTGCAGAGGCTGGGAAAGGCATTCGCAAAGCCCGCCGAAGCTTCGCCAATTACAAGACCAAGATGATTGCACTCCAACGCCCAGACGGAACAACAACAGCGTCCAGAAAGGCAATGGAGAAAATCATCCACGATTACTACTCAGATCTCTTGGATAGCCACGTCCATCTCTCGTGTTATGAAATAAAAGAGGATGGATATACTGTTCCACCGGTTCTCCCTTCCGAAATCCGACATGCCATTTCGTCGGTGAAAAATCGAACAGCACCAGGTCCAGACAGGATATGATCAGAACACCTGAAGAACCTTCCACCAGTCCTCGTAAACACACTGGCTCGGCTCTTCACACGTTACCTGTCCGAATGCAAAGTCCCTACTCAGTAGAAGACCACCAAGATCATGCTAATGTGCAAGAAGGGTGACCTCCACGATATCGGCAACTATCGCCCAATCTGCTTGCTGTCTGTCGTCTACAAACTTTTCACTCGAGTCATCATGCTCCAGTTATGTCTATCTAGGTCAGGAAATGAATATGATGAACGACTTAGCTCCAGAGCTGAGCAGAAGGAAACGAGTGGCTTGGGGAGCTTTCAAGAGCATCGAGGATGTAGTGAAGAGAACAAAGAACACCCGACTCCGTGCCCACCTTTTCGACTCAGCGGTTCTTCCTGCCCTAACGTATGCGTCAGAAACTTGGTCGCTACGTAAGCAGGATGAAAGATCACTCAGCGTTATCGAACGCGCAGTCGAAAGGACGATATTAGGAGTATCCTGTTTCGCACAAGTAAGGGATGGGATCCGAAGCTCCGATCTACGTCAACGATCGAAAATCAAAGATGCTGTTCTATGCGCCAAACAGTCGAAGATAATGTGGGCCGGACAATGCGTATTAATGATAACCGATGGACAATAACCGTTCGTGACTGGATTCCTTGGGATGTCAAACGTACTGCAGGAAGACCACCGACCCGATGGTCAGAGTTCTTCACGAAAAGCCTAGAATAAAGATATGATGCTCGACGAGTCCCTAAAACGAGGAGAACCCATTGGGCTACTCTTGCTTGCGATAGGGAAAAATGGAGGATTTACTGCCGCCCGCTCGAGTCACTCGACGCTCAACGGGACTACAGGTGATACAGGTGATTTGGGAACTACATTGCAGTTAGCTTGACCCTTGAAGGCTCTGCAGAAGACGAAACCTGCCGAAAAGTCAGCGGTTCTGAATAAACAATATGTGATTACAAGCTCTTGTGTGCTTGTAAAAAAACGGAAAATTTTCTATCATTTCTGAGGTTATTGGAAAGTATACTGTTACGCTTTGTGCTAGTTGCTAATGATATCAACTCATTACGTGATCGATCAGGGGTCGGAGAAGAACAACCAGTTATCAATGGGCAATCGGTATCAGTAACCGTCTTTTACTTGGCGCACTGTAGACTGAGGTTACTTCATTCAGGCAGTCCTTCACTGGATTCGAATAGATGCGATCACGAAGATCCACATCGGAAGAAAGAACAAGTGAAAACAATCGACTCGGTTCAATCTGGCTATGAGGAAGACGAATGCGTCAAAACGTTGGCCGAGTAAATTTTTTTTCATCGTCGTATTAGGTTCTCGTCAATAAAAATACATGTATGTGAATGATTATCACGACCGTCACAATGAATAGACAATTAAGTCGGTCGTTTGTTAAAGCACTCTAGCTACCCTCGAGCTTACGCAACCTGGATTTCCTCATTCTTTTCACGACGACAATGTTTTCGGCCTAGAGATGGATATTCTAACGACCACTAACATCTTGTTAAAATTATGTACACCCATTCTCAAAACGTCATGGGGAGCAGCAAGGACACAAAAGCATGATTTGTCTTATTTCTATCGATTTTTGATGACCTTGCGATTCAGCGTGGACAAAATCAATCAAGAAAGCTCTGGACGACTAACCCATTTGTATCCAATAGGAAAAGATCTTTCGGGAACCATGAAATATGTTCACAAGAAAGATTTCACTATTATATAACGATCTGTCATCAATGTAAATATGCGTTGGACAAAGATTGAATCTAGCCAAGGCTGTTAACAGCTGCTCTCAAGAACGCCGTACCAAAACTGCACTGTGATAACATGGAGGTTGACGACCAGAACTCACATTATCTTCGCTTTGCTGAAGACATTGTTTCCCATTAAGCTTCCACATTGCTGAACGAATTTCCCACGGATTCGACAACAATCTCTTTGGAAAGACTGGTCTTTCACTCACAAAAACAATGTTTATGAGGAACGCATTTGTTTCTTATGCACCATTTATGGTATCTCCGAGAGTATAGAGAACTTCCCTTTGGAAAAGTTCTCTATCTTTCTGAACAATGGTATTCGATGACCGTGTAGCCGCCTCGCAAGAGCTACAACTATGTGTCTAGGTCGAAAACTCAACGTAACAAATTAGTTAGCCCTAGAGCTAAGCAGTAAAGAGCAAATGACTAGGAGACTTAAGAGGCATTGAAGATGTGGTGAGATGGAAGAGCACACCCATTTCTGTGAGTGCCTTCTCAACTCTGTTATCCTTCGATGGCTTTACCTAGACACCTGAAAGCTGGGTTTTGCACAAGAGCTGGAATCATGCAAAGTCGCATAAGTGACAAAGAAAACTTAGGATTTAAATCCACGCCTGCGATGAAAATCAGGAATAGTGTTGCATATACTAAGAAGTCGAATATCAGGTGAGTAGAACACGTAGTAGGTCGTAATGGCTGAACACGAACCATTATCAGCTGAATACAAGCAATGTCAACCCCACGTTAGAAGACGACCGATGCCAATGAAGACCCTAGAACGAGAATGTGATGCTCTCCATATTGCCATGAATGTGCGAAATCCAGTGAACAATATCGGCATACCACTGAGAAGAATTGAGTTTTCAAACCACTTCGAATTTCACGATAAGCAGCGAGTGGAGAGGTGGTGCATGCTATTGCACACGAATCTTTCTTTTTCAGAAATCACAGTGAGTTAGCGCACAGAATGTCAAATACAACCACTTCCTTATCCTCAGGCAAAGACGAAATCAAAAATACCATACGATTTTACAATAAGGATCCGATTCATGTGAAATATCATAAAGGTTTTGTCCCGTATTTACTTCCACATTGGCTATAGGAAACTCGTTAGAGACAGTTCAGGCTTGTCTTTAACGAATACAAAAACGGTTATCCTTTGCAGTAGGGCTCTTCTCAAAAACTTACTGTGGCATCAAAAGGCCTCAAAAGGTGTACTTTTTAAACTTACTTGATCCGTCTCCAAATATACTGCGGATCCCAGCAGTTCTCACCAGCCTTTGCACCTTCGGTCATAACTGCTGCTCTTTTCCCTCTAAGACTTTCTTTCATCGCCTGTTTGCATTGTTTTCTAAGCTCGGGCGTTAGTCCGCGGAGTCCTGGAGCTGGAGCTCATGCGAGTCCACGCTGGCGTATTAGCTCGAGAGTTTCTGGAGACAGACGTCTCTTGGTGACTTTCGAACTGTCAGCTCTCATAGCAGTAAATGTGAAAATGCTGAATGAGTCGATCGTATTAGTCGTATTCTTTGTCGATGTTATCGACAACGGCATCTTTCCAACAGCCGACTAATGAATTGAGTAAGTCCCAATTTGTAGTGGTTTTTGGGGTTTAGTTCTTTGAATTTAACGGCTTTTTCTCCTTTCCGCGAGAAATAGAATCTTCCACGAAAGAAACGGTGGTCCGATCCCGTGTAGAATGTCGAGACAACAGCGACATCGGTTAGGGAAAACCTATTTACTATGACATGGTCTATTTCGTTATGATACTCTCCATTGGGACACTCCTACGTCCAGCGTTGAGGATGGGGCTTCTACAATTGCAAGATACCATGGATGGGGGTCGTCGCGATAAACTCAGAGAACCGCCCATGCTATTCGTTCTATTCTAATCCGTGGGTCCCAATGTGACGTTCCTGAGACGTTCTTCTTGGTCCAATCTTGGCATTGAAATCTTCAATGATGATCTTGAAGAATACATGGTTTTCTCTGCAGAACTTCTCCAAGTCCATATGGAAGGCTTCGACTTCTTCTTCGTCATAGTTTGATGTACCTTCCATCCCTCCAGAGTCAGCAAATTACTACCAGACCTGTCTGCGAGAATAGGAGCATAGATTCGATATATTGGTAGGCCGCCACGAGTCATTTTCTAGGGCAGCTATGCATTCAACTACCTCTAGTGATGTTCAATGAAGTCGAATGCATGGCGCATCGCCCAGAGATTGATCAACTCCGAGTGCTTCATCCTTTTTCCTTCTTGCATCATACACAGCTTTCTTCTAGGTTTCTAGTGTGCGTTTATTACAGCTAATTTCATATTATATAATGTTTGTAATCCAGAAGATAGATACTTCTTTCTATGAAGATACGGCCGAAAATAGTAGCATGATCACCTCTGCACTCTTTCCATGGAGTGGCATTACAAGCCAGTCTTTTAAATGTGCTGCACTTTTCCCTCCTTTCTAAAACTATACTTTTCCGTATTTTCCCGCATCATTCTTTAAATTGTCTCTCTCATCCTTGTGTCTCAACTCAGAAAACTCTAACAACCGAAATTGTCGCGGGGGCATGCGAACTCTAAATGTTGTGGGAACCCAGTGAAAGGAGCAAAAGGAAACTTAGAAACTATCGCTTACTATATTATTCGCTCCACCTCTAATTCATTATGTCATTGACATAATCTCTCACTTGAATTCAAATAATTTGTGTCAATATCGACTTTCCTTTTAAAAAAAAAATTAAGTCGAATGATAACAGAGCAAAGATCACCTAAGCCTTTCACCATTGGATAAAGTGGGTCATATTAATTGCTCTTTGAAGGATTTCAAACATTTTTACTATTTCTGTACAATCGACTTGAATCGCTGCAACTCCAAGGAACGCGAAACCTCGAAACGTTAGCAGCAGTAAAGGGTTCCACAAAAACTTCGTGCGAGCTTACCACTACATTGAGACATTGCTTTTCTCATCAAGGACGCTTGCCTACTCACAAGAAAATCCAGAAGATGAAGCAGCCTAAAGGTTAATGCGCAGTTCCTATGCCTTCTTCCATCTCAAACTGATCTAGCAGTGTACAATGCGAAACACTATCGTAGGGGATGCTGCGAAGTGAGCAAAACTCGGAACCTCTATTGAGCTTCGGGCTCTCATTTGCTTCTATCGGGAGCTCACGTGCTTTCCCGTCACACCAACAGCCTTTGCCTGGTCTTTTTCTTAGCGAGTTTCTTTTTATTACTCCAACGATGCTGGCGCAAAAGACGCGTGTTCGCAGTGGTCATAGGCGCCCTACAACGCACACATGAAATCGATCCCCCACCCATGAAAGGCCTACCAGGCCTCCCATCCCTCTAGGCTCGGTAAATTGCTTCCAAACTTGTCTAGGAGGATAGCAGCACTAGCTCGATAGATCGGCTGGCCACCGCGAGTCATTGTAAAGGCCAGATATGCATTCAATCACCTCGAAACGAGCTTAATGAAGTCGAATGCATGGCGCATCCCTCAGGGATTGATCAACGCCGAGAGCTCTATACTTTATTTTAACGCTGTTATCAGCAATCATCAGTCAATGGCAATGGTAAAATGGAATAATGAATGTGATAATAAATCGGTGTTTAATTCAGTTAAGGGTAATCACGGGTTCGAGTTCCACCTGAGGTTCCGAATTTTGCACATATCTCAGCATCCTTATGGTTGTGTTTCATATCACTCGTTGACTTGAAGAAAGAACAGGACTAAAATACTCCTCTAGCACTGTTTCACTGTTTGGATAGCTCTTGACGTGCATTTTTTCGCTTTATCATTTTCCCTTTTAACTATTACTTTTCATTCAATATCGCTCCCAGCAACGGGATTGTCTCCCAACTCGAACGATCCAGATATTTGAGGCGGCAAATTTCCGATTTTCCAATGCAACCTCAGTTTTTCGAAAGCATAGCGACGCCTAGTCAGCTCATAACAGAAAACTTCGGTTTTCAAATTAATCTGGACACTCAGCCCTAGTTAGGAGGCCATTGCTGACTGTGAAAAAACATTTATTATACATAAAAACACTACAAAACGGCAATATTGCTGACCCGTGTGAAGCTCTTTAGGAAAAACATTGATGGCGTCGACATTCTCAGTGAGGTTATTGATAAATCGACTAGTTGATGGAGTACGAGAAAATATGACTGCACGAGTTTCATAATATTTCTAAATCATTGCAAATGCATCTCTTGAGCGCTCAAAAAACAAGGAGATGAGAAAAATTTCAGCACAAAAATTGTTTCACTAAAATGTTGGCCAAGGTCAAATCAAACAATTGTCGTACTGGCAGGAAATCATCTCGGTGGCCTTCAACAAAACACATAGTCTCCGTGTGACCGCCGACTTCTTACTACAGCCCATTGAGCGACTATGATTGGAGAGGTCCAAAATTTGGACCACGGCTCTCTACTTCAGGGCGAAATAAACCTGGAACGTTCTTCTCATGGAAAACATCGTTGTTGAATTGACAGTGGCTGTGCGTTTATACTTACTTACATCTCACGCTTAAGATATGCTGCGCTTTATATGGCCATTAAAGCCGACATGATGTTGAAGATTGAAGGTCGATGAGACTGACCTAAACAACTATTTATCGATTCCTTAATCACTTATTTAAAACGGAGAGAAGTATTCTTTGACTTGAGCGCTCCACATCACAGTTAGAAGCGAACGAGAACAAGCCGAATGAGAAAAAAAATGAAGAAAAGACGAGAACTGACAAATACTTTGCTGTGATTTCAACACTAACGAACGAAAGAATATGGTAGAAGAATCAATAAAGTTTAGTGTCATTAGATCTGCACTTACGGTATTTTCATCTGAATATGCAGAATAGCGTGAGAAGCAGAAGCAATGAAAATCAATATCGATTGAAATGTTGCAACTATTATAAAGCACACGCATTGCCGAAAATCATGCAGCAATCAATATTGTCGAAAGAAAGACTCAAGTATTAATCATTACCTGTTCATCAATCTTTTTTGTGGTGAAACGTGCGGTTTGTGAACATTAACTGAGAAATACACCTAAAGTGTCGTGCAATGAGTTTCCAACACTCAAAAATGGTTTATAAGAGAAAAAATCCACAAAAATCGATCATCAAATCAATAATCAATCACAAGCGCAGCCGCAAATGCTCATTGCTACGCACACACGACCACAGCACCCACTAGGCCAGAGTGCGTCACACACGTCCCTGGAACGGACCTCAGGAGAGGTCCGAAAGGACACAGTGAGTGTCACACAGCTTCAAAATCTCTAAGCCTAAGCCTTTAAAACACAGCGAATGCGATCCACTCAAGTCGGCAAACCATAGCAGAAGCACGGAAACGGCAATGGTCGATTTATTGGTTAAGATGTTATTAAGCCATAAACACTCATAAACTCAAAAAGTTTGAAAACAGAGAAATAAGTTCAAAGAGCAACCCATCAGGTCTACAGTAATTAAGTTCATTCGAAACTGTTTTCACTGAAGTCTACCATACACGTTACAATGTACACGTAGACAAAAAAAATGTTGTACTAGCCTTTTGCCTCCTATACAGTCTCACGAAACGACGGCAATAATAAACTTTTTACCTAATGAACAACGTGAACGGTACCGATAGAACCCACATACCTTTTCAAAATGATGTCGTAGATTTTTCTTTTTACCGAACATTACATATATTGCCGTACGAAACTTCTTATTGAGGAAACAGTAGGTGATCGGATTCGTACACGATGAGATGTACGTCAAAAGAGTGATAAATGTGTTCACATCCGAATTCCATAGATTCAGCTCAAGACTCTGGAAAAAAAAGAAGATGAGGAACGGTAAACAAAGGGTAAAGCTCTCAGTGTTGATCAATCCCTTAGGGACGCGCCATGCATTCTACTTCAATAAGCATCGTTTATAAGTGATTGAATACATGTCTGGCCTTTACAGGGACTCCCGGTGGCCTACTAAGGTATCCAGCCAGTGCCGCTGTCCTCGTGGGGATCGGTTCCTCGTGTCTGTTGCAGGGCTCCTCTGACCACTGTGCCATATGAGCGCGGGGAACGGTAATAAAGGTAGTAAAGGTTCTCCTAATTCACCATGAATCATAAAAGATGCTTAAAATGGAGTTTTAACGACTAGAGAGCTTGCTGAAGAGCTAAGTGTAAATTAAAGAGCACTGTCAAAACAAAAAATGAAGAGCGATTGAATTTCTCCCAATGTGTCTACGATTTCGAACTGAAATGCAAGGCCACGCAAATAACTCGCAAAATAAGCACTTCTTTCGGCCGGCAAATGGTTTATGGTCGATAATATAAGGCATATTCCAAAGATTTCATAACAGAGAAGGCGCTGAAGATTAGAAGAATTCGAAAAGCAAATCGTTGAACAAGACTTCGAAAGATTGTGGGCATGCGGAGTAGTATGGAGGAGCTTCGGAAAACCCCAATCAAACTGGACCGCAGGAAAAACTCGGCAAATGAGTGCTGAATGAAAAGAACAGAAAGTAAACCGATCGCCGCTATGATGTCTGTTTATCATTTCTTTGCAAAAAGAACGATCCATTTTTTAACAGCACTGTACCATTCTGTACAACGAATGGCAACAATCTACCCACTGAATGGACAGTAATGCATACAGAAAAATTCCCACGTTCAAAATTGCATTGGAAAAAGCTTACGATAAGTTTTGTACAATTAGAAGTGGAAATCATTCATTGTTAGTTTTCTCAAATCTTTTTCGAACTTCACATCGCATGACAAACTCACCAGAATCTCGAGTACATCGCTGTTTTATGAAACTCCCCTTTTATGAGTCAAAAGTGAAAAAACGTCACTAACCTCCAGAAAACGTGACATTTTTGTGAGTTACAACACCACAAAAATGCTGAAACATTCGCAAAACTTGGACCCCGGCCCAGATCCGACCATGATTTCCCTTTCCTGGGAGCCGCGCATCACACACTGCGCTACGGAGACCCTTGATCTGCGTATATCTCAGCTAGTTTTCTATCGACCAGTGCTATCAGCAATTACCCGTCAACAGGATTGATCTGGGTAACACACATTGGCATTAAGCCTTGTTAGGCTGAGGCTGCAGTCGAAATCACATTGTTTACTTTTTTTATTTATTGCCCACCACAGATCGTAGTTCGATCTGGTCCAGGGTCCAATTTTTACGAATATCTCAGCATCGCTGTGGTTGTCTTCCCAACGGTTTACCACCTCATTGTAGCTGGGAGGTGTTCCTGGGTGTCGGACTGCGATGTACAGCGCGGGATTCATCCCTTGGCAAGATCTCCTAAGCTGAGAAGGAGTTCGGTTCCATTAGGAACTAGCTAGAAGTAAGCCAATACCATGATCTACCACCGCCCTGGTATCATAGTCGCATGGTGGCAGATCACCCTGTGGTCCACAAAGGCGGCGACTGCCTGTGGTGGTGACGACCTGGAGCAGACCTTGGCCAGGCTGACCTGGGAACTCCAGGGTAGCACAGTGGCTAAACCAGCACACAACCAGTGAAGAGGGGCTGTCCAAGTATCAAGTAAGAAATTAAGTTGTGGTTGTAATTCACATCATACCATGCCGTGAGAAACTGTAGTAGGCAGAAAATGAAAGGTTAACATCCTTGTGAACTATCAATGATTTGCGTATCATCCCTGTTAATCAATCAATGATTAGAAAGGGAAAATAACTCAACCTAAATACCGCTTAAAGTAGTGATGAAAACTAATACGAATGCTATTTGCAGAGCGTTCAATGACCAACTGAGCAAAATTGCGTCTGCATGAGATGCGTGAACAATCCAGAATAGAATGGAAATAATTTTCATTCATCCTCACTTCAAATGAATCGCCAGCCATCAAAAGTAACCACCAGATGTAGGATGGCGTCCAGCAGCAGAAGAAAATAATCACAACAACTATCAACATTCTAAAGTAAAGACTTTGACTCATAGATGTACATTAGATGATGGAATTTTCGACTACACACCTAATTACTCGCTGCTTTGCGAGCGCACTCTTCTGGATGTGTGTCGATCGTAAAGTGTTCTCCACTTGCGGAGCTTCGCTCCTCTTATGGATAGTGCTTTCTCTGAAAAAGTTCAGCAATATTGTGAGCTCGCCACATAGGGTACATTCCACATATCTGAGATCACCAGCGAAAGACTTAGAACTGTCCATGAATATGTATTCTTTCTTTGATGAGCATACACGAGATTGGTAAACATATCATCGAGCTCTTCAAAGAAGGAATTCACCACATTGATTAGTCAGTTAAAGGAAAGTCGGTTTCGAAATAATGCTGTCCATGAAGTTCGAAAACCAATTCCAGATACTGAATACGCCCGAGTACGGAGAATTCATGTATGAAAAGAGAGCGCACCGTGTCAAAACACTGGTCTTCCTTGAATCCATCCGCATTTTCATAGTGAGCTTTCGAAATACTGACATTTGGAGATTCCCATCGAATTGATCGTCGGTGCTATCTGGCAAGATGTTGATGAGATGATCTAGCTTCACATATAACTTTTTTGACAGCTCTTTTAAAACTTTGAACTTATCCACAGCACTAACGCTACACTTACACTCTTGATCCATAGAATCGACAGCTGCTATTTCCTGTCGTATTCCGAGCTTCAAAGTACGAATAACTGATCCGTACAAAACGGTCATGATTACCAATGGCACGGCTAGCAAAACAATCGTCATGTACACCTGGAAATTGATTTATTGATCGATGGAACTGATCAATATTCAGGTTTTCGAGGTCTCCTAGGCACGTCAGTTGTCATAGTTCTCTGGATTTAACACCAACGTGAACACAAAAAATGTTGTGCAGAGGCGTAGCACGGTGTGTTTTTAAAAAATGGTCTGAAAAAAAGTCCTCTGTAATTCGCTGAATGAAGAAACTAGCTTTTCATAGACTTTTCATGGTGCAAATTTTATTATGCACAGATTTTTAACTGAAGGAAAAATATAGCAAACAAAACCTTACTGAACCGACTTTACTTAGCCTCGGCGTGAAAGATGAAAGAGTAGGAAGCACGAAATACGCAATCGCTAATGTGTCGGCTAGACTTCGCCTTCTTCAGAGAAAATGGCTTTCGTCTCCTTTTGTAGGATGTCGACAAAAGGATAAAAATAAAGCTCTCGGCGTTGATCAATCCCTGAGGGATGCACCATGCATTCGACTTCATTAAGTATCGTTTGCAGGTGATTCAATGCATATCTGGCCTTTACAATGACTCGCGGTGGCCTATCGATGTATGGAGACAGTGCTCCTGTCCTCCCAGACAAATTTGGTACCAATTTGCCGACCCCAGAGGAATGGAAGGCTTAGTGGACTAAAAGGCGGGAATAGATTCCGCGTGTATGTTGCAGGGCACTACAGACCACTGCGCTACATGAGCGCAGATGCCGACAAATAGTGATAAAATCGCTTTTCTATTTTTTGTATGAGTGTTTTCTACGCGGTGGAAATCTGAAAAGATACACTCTCGCCAATAAGAACTAAAAGTTTGAACAAAGATCCAGTTTTTAAAAAAGTAAACCACAGCGATGCTGAGACCAAAAACTCGGAACCTTTGGTGGGCACCAAAATAGCGATTGCCTTTACCGGCTCTCATGAGCTACCTACCACAAAAAATGAGCCTCTTGTCCTGACATCGGTAGTACTGAAAAAGACAATCGATCGATGTGGTTTATAGAACATAAGCCCTGGAACGGAATCGCGGATTCGAAACCCGGTTGAGGTCCCGACTTTTGCTCATACCTCAGCAACCTTGAGGTTGTATTCCACATAGTGCGCTGCCATGTAAAATGAATAGGCACTGACTAAAAGTTAAAGAATGAACGAGTACTTTCACATCAGGCGAGAATAAAAACTCAGCAGTGATCTCCAATCATCATTTTTTCACCTTATCGATGTTATCGGCTCTTTCATATCTTTGGCCTTTCCATATCACCTGTACCAGCTGTAGTCCCGTTGATCATCGAGTAACACGAGCGCGCGTCACTGGTGCTACTAAAATCTCAGACAAGACTGGTATCGGTTTGCCTACTCCAGAGGAATAGAAAGCTTGAGGAGCCTGGGGCACGGAGACTGACCCCATGCGTATTGCAGGGCGCCTCCAACCACTGCGCTACGTGCGGTGGAACACAATGGGTGGATATAAAAACATGAAAGGGACACAAAAGTGGGCTTGAAATATTGTAAAAAACAAGGCGAAAAGCTAATAATACCATAGTTAATGGTTTTCGTCACATACAAGAGGTGTCCAAAAACATGGCACATACACGGAAAAACATTACAGATACGCAGAAGTTAGACACGGAAAATATGCGAGTTAACCGAGTAGTAAAACGAAAGCCTCAAGAAAGCGCCGCCCTTTTTGAGAGTCCAGGGACCTCATATCTTGATTTCAATGCGCATTTCGATTGTGCTCGAGTGACACCTGGTGTGGACGACCTTCCACGCGAATTTGTCCATTGTTATAAAAGCGTTACGCTTAAGCACAGTATGCCATTTCCTTCCGAGGATGCGATTTCCTTCCCTTCCTTACTGGCTCGACGCATAGCCCTTCGGCAGTATATTACTTATGTCGTTTAACACTCCCCAGTCACAATATCGCTTCAAGTCAAGAACTTAGGCGATTTTACAGTTGTAGTAGGTGCGTATAGTGCGATGGTTAGAGGTGCGCTGTACCACACATGTGGCCTTGGGTCCCACCACCGTCGCGGGCCCGGCAGGCCTTCGATTGCACCCGGGTCGTCAACTTGTTACCAGGGTTGTCTGAGAGAATTTCAGCACTGACTCGATAGATCAGTAGGCACCGCGAGTATAGACCAGATATACTCTCAACCACCTATAACGATGTTCGATGGTGTCGAAAGCATCACGCATTGCTCAGTGATTGGTCAACATCGAACCACGGAACGATTTATCCTTCTATGCAGTCATTACCACGAAGATCGTAGGTGAAACAACGATGAAATAAATTATATAATGCGCTCATCTAAGTTTATAGAACCAAGACTGCTGAGAATTTTTGTAAAATATTCACCTGTATCACCTGTAGTCCCGTTGATCGTCGAGTGACTTGAGCCAGGCGCCAGTAAATCCTTCATTTTTTCGTGTGCAAAAGTAGACCAGTGGGTTCTGCTCGCTCTATGGACTCGTCGAGCATCATATCTTTCTTCTAGGCTTTTCGTGAAGAACTCTGACCATCAGATTGGTGGTCTTCCTGCAGCACGTTTGAAATCTCGGCGAATCCAGTCACTGGCGGCTATTGTCCATTACTGGTCATTCATACGCATTATGTGTCCGGCTCACCTTATCTTCGACTGTTTGGTGTATAGAACGGCATCTTTGATTTTTGATCGCGGACACAGGTTGGAGCTTAGGATCCAATTCCTTACTTGTGTGAAAGGGGATACTCCTAGCATTGTCCTTTCGACTGCACGTTCAATAGTGCTGAGTGATCTTTCACCCTATTTACGCAGTGACCAGATTTCTGACGCAAACATTAGGGTAGGAAGTACTGTTGAGTCGAAAAGTGGGCACAGAGTCAGGCGTTCTTTGTTCTCTACACTACATACTCGATGCTCTTGAAAAATAAAGCTCTCGGCGTTGATCAATCCCTGAGGGATGCACCATGCATTCGACTTCATTAAGTATCGTTTGCAGGTGATTCAATGCATATCTGGCCTTTACAATGACTCGCGGTGGCCTATCGATGTATGGAGACAGTGCTCCTGTCCTCCCAGACAAATTTGGTACCAATTTGCCGACCCCAGAGGAATGGAAGGCTTAGTGGACTAAAAGGCGGGAATAGATTCCGCGTGTATGTTGCAGGGCACTACAGACCACTGCGCTACATGAGCGCAGATGCCGACAAATAGTGATAAAATCGCTTTTCTATTTTTTGTATGAGTGTTTTCTACGCGGTGGAAATCTGAAAAGATACACTCTCGCCAATAAGAACTAAAAGTTTGAACAAAGATCCAGTTTTTAAAAAAGTAAACCACAGCGATGCTGAGACCAAAAACTCGGAACCTTTGGTGGGCACCAAAATAGCGATTGCCTTTACCGGCTCTCATGAGCTACCTACCACAAAAAATGAGCCTCTTGTCCTGACATCGGTAGTACTGAAAAAGACAATCGATCGATGTGGTTTATAGAACATAAGCCCTGGAACGGAATCGCGGATTCGAAACCCGGTTGAGGTCCCGACTTTTGCTCATACCTCAGCAACCTTGAGGTTGTATTCCACATAGTGCGCTGCCATGTAAAATGAATAGGCACTGACTAAAAGTTAAAGAATGAACGAGTACTTTCACATCAGGCGAGAATAAAAACTCAGCAGTGATCTCCAATCATCATTTTTTCACCTTATCGATGTTATCGGCTCTTTCATATCTTTGGCCTTTCCATATCACCTGTACCAGCTGTAGTCCCGTTGATCATCGAGTAACACGAGCGCGCGTCACTGGTGCTACTAAAATCTCAGACAAGACTGGTATCGGTTTGCCTACTCCAGAGGAATAGAAAGCTTGAGGAGCCTGGGGCACGGAGATTGACCCCATGCGTATTGCAGGGCGCCTCCAACCACTGCGCTACGTGCGGCGGAACATAATGGGTGGAGGGACACAAAAGTGGGCTTGAAATATTGTATAAAACAAGGCGAAAAGCTAATAATACCATAGTTAATGGTTTTCGTCACATACAAGAGGTGTCCAAAAACATGGCACATACACGGAAAAACATTACAGATACGCAGAAGTTAGACACGGAAAATATGCGAGTTAACCGAGTAGTAAAACGAAAGCCTCAAGAAAGCGCCGCCCTTTTTGAGAGTCCAGGGACCTCATATCTTGATTTCAATGCGCATTTCGATTGTGCTCGAGTGACACCTGGTGTGGACGACCTTCCACGCGAATTTGTCCATTGTTATAAAAGCGTTACGCTTAAGCACAGTATGCCATTTCCTCCCGAGGATGCGATTTCCTTCCTTTCCTTACTGGCTCGACGCATAGCTCTTCGGCAGTATATTACTTATGTCGTTTAACACTCTCCAGTCACAATATCGCTTCAAGTCAAGAACTTAGGCGATTTTACAGTTGTAGTAGGTGCGTATAGTGCGATGGTTAGAGGTGCGCTGTACCACACATGTGGCCTTGGGTCCCACCACCGTCGCGGGCCCGGCAGGCCTTCGATTGCACCCGGGTCGTCAACTTGTTACCAGGGTTGTCTGAGAGAATTTCAGCACTGACTCGATAGATCAGTAGGCACCGCGAGTATAGACCAGATATACTCTCAACCACCTATAACGATGTTCGATGGTGTCGAAAGCATCACGCATTGCTCAGTGATTGGTCAACATCGAACCACGGAACGATTTATCCTTCTATGCAGTCATTACCACGAAGATCGTAGGTGAAACAACGATGAAATAAATTATATAATGCGCTCATCTAAGTTTATAGAACCAAGACTGCTGAGAATTTTTGTAAAATATTCACCTGTATCACCTGTAGTCCCGTTGATCGTCGAGTGACTTGAGCCAGGCGCCAGTAAATCCTTCATTTTTTCGTGTGCAAAAGTAGACCAGTGGGTTCTGCCGCTCTATGAACTCGTCAAGCATCATATCTTTCTTCTAGGCTTTTCGTGAAGAACTCTGACCATCAGATTGGTGGTCTTCCTGCAGCACGTTTGAAATCTCGGCGAATCCAGTCACTGGCGGCTATTGTCCATTACTGGTCATTCATATGCATTATGTGTTCGGCTCACCTTATCTTCGACTGTTTGGTGTATAGAACGGCATCCGAGGATGCGATTTCCTTCCCTTCCTTACTGGCTCGACGCATAGCCCTTCGGCAGTATATTACTTATGTCGTTTAACACTCCCCAGTCACAATATCGCTTCAAGTCAAGAACTTAGGCGATTTTACAGTTGTAGTAGGTGCGTATAGTGCGATGGTTAGAGGTGCGCTGTACCACACATGTGGCCTTGGGTCCCACCACCGTCGCGGGCCCGGCAGGCCTTCGATTGCACCCGGGTCGTCAACTTGTTACCAGGGTTGTCTGAGAGAATTTCAGCACTGACTCGATAGATCAGTAGGCACCGCGAGTATAGACCAGATATACTCTCAACCACCTATAACGATGTTCGATGGTGTCGAAAGCATCACGCATTGCTCAGTGATTGGTCAACATCGAACCACGGAACGATTTATCCTTCTATGCAGTCATTACCACGAAGATCGTAGGTGAAACAACGATGAAATAAATTATATAATGCGCTCATCTAAGTTTATAGAACCAAGACTGCTGAGAATTTTTGTAAAATATTCACCTGTATCACCTGTAGTCCCGTTGATCGTCGAGTGACTTGAGCCAGGCGCCAGTAAATCCTTCATTTTTTCGTGTGCAAAAGTAGACCAGTGGGTTCTGCTCGCTCTATGGACTCGTCGAGCATCATATCTTTCTTCTAGGCTTTTCGTGAAGAACTCTGACCATCAGATTGGTGGTCTTCCTGCAGCACGTTTGAAATCTCGGCGAATCCAGTCACTGGCGGCTATTGTCCATTACTGGTCATTCATACGCATTATGTGTCCGGCTCACCTTATCTTCGACTGTTTGGTGTATAGAACGGCATCTTTGATTTTTGATCGCTGACACAGGTTGGAGCTTAGGATCCAATTCCTTACTTGTGTGAAAGGGGATACTCCTAGCATTGTCCTTTCGACTGCACGTTCAATAGTGCTGAGTGATCTTTCACCCTATTTACGCAGTGACCAGATTTCTGACGCAAACATTAGGGTAGGAAGTACTGTTGAGTCGAAAAGTGGGCACAGAGTCAGGCGTTCTTTGTTCTCTACACTACATACTCGATGCTCTTGAAAGCTCTCCTAGCCGCTCGTTTCCTTCTGCTCAGCTCTGGAGCTTAGTCTTCCATCATGTTGATTTCCCGACTGAGATAGACATAACTGGAGCATTCGGAGACAGTCGTTCCGGTGATGGTGAATGGGGCATACGAAACCAATACCGTTCTTCATGGGCATCGTTTTTGTGAGATTTATTCGAAGACCAATCTTTCCACACGCCTTATCAAAGTCGGCTAGCATTCGTTCCACCTGGTGAACGTTTGATGTTATGAGGACGATGTCATCAGCAAAGCAAAGATGGTGTAAATGTCGACCATCGATTTTTATTTCCATATTATACCACTCCAGTGTTCTAGAGAGTGGAGATGAGTAATTTCGGCAAGATGGTATCACCCTCCCTAACCCCTCATCTGACGTCAATGTTAATATCGTTGTAGAATGGTGATGTAGTGGTTGGGAAATTTTTGTAAAGGTCACTATGAATCTTTACATACTGTGTAGGCACTCTTTGACTAATAAGGGCTTTCATGACTGCTTCTATCTCAATTGAGACAAAGGCCTTCTTGAAATCGATGAAAAGGAAACAGAGCGGTCTTTTGTACTCTCGTGATACTTCAATAGGTCTCGTTATCGTGTGGACGTGGTCCATCGTCCCAAATCCTTTTCAAACCTTGCATGCTCACATGATTATTCTCCGTCCAGAGTCCTGTCAAACTTGTTTAGGATGGCTCGAGTGAAAATTTTGTAGGCGACAAACCGCGGGCAGATTGGGCAATAGTTGCCGAAATCGTGGAGATCACCCTTCTTGGACATTAGCACGGTTTTGCTAGTCTTCCACTGAGTAGAGACAGTACATTCAGACAGGTAGCGTGTGAAGGGCCGAGCCAGTGTGTTTACGAGGAGTGGCGGTATGCTCTTCAGGTGTTCTGATCGCATCCTGCCCGAACCTGATGCTGTTTGATTTTTCACCGACAAAATGGCATATCGGATTTCGAAAGGGAAAACCGGTGGTACAACACATCTATCATCTTCAATTTCGTATTACGGAAGGTAGACGTGGCTATTGAAGAGATCTGAGGGTATTCGTGGATGATTTCCTCCATTGCCATTCTGGACGCTGTTATCGTTCCGTCTGGGAGTCGGAGGGCATTCATCTTCGTCTTGTAATTGGCGAAGCTTCGGTGGACTTTGCGAATGCTTTTGCCAGCCCCTGCAGCTTCAACCATTACTACTGCTGTTCTCTCTTTAAGATCTTTTATCTCTTGTTTGCATAGTTTTGCAAGTTCGGACGTTAGTTCGCCGTTCCATGCGACTATACGCTGAAAAATTAGCTCGAGTGTTTCTGGAGAGAGACGTCTCTTGGTAACCTTCGAACTCTCAGCTTTCATCGCTCTAACGTGATGTTCAATGAGCCGATCATGTTCTTCTTCGATGTTGCCGACAACGGCATCTTTCCAACAGCCGACTAATGAGTTGAATAAGTCCCAGTTTGTGGTGGTTCTGGGACATCGATTTTTGAATGTAGCGGCTTTTTCTCCTTTCAGCGAGAAATAGAATCTTGCACGAAGGAGACGGTGTTCGGCGAAGGGTCTGATCCCGTGTAAAATTTTGAGACAACAGCGACATCGGTTTGGCAAAACTTTCTATTTACTATGATAAAAACCCCTGCAGCTTCAACCATTACTACTGCTGTTCTCTCTTTAAGATCTTTTATCTCTTGTTTGCATAGTTTTGCAAGTTCGGACGTTAGTTCGCCGTTCCATGCGACTATACGCTGAAAAATTAGCTCGAGTGTTTCTGGAGAGAGACGTCTCTTGGTAACCTTCGAACTCTCAGCTTTCATCGCTCTAACGTGATGTTCAATGAGCCGATCATGTTCTTCTTCGATGTTGCCGACAACGGCATCTTTCCAACAGCCGACTAATGAGTTGAATAAGTCCCAGTTTGTGGTGGTTCTGGGACATCGATTTTTGAATGTAGCGGCTTTTTCTCCTTTCAGCGAGAAATAGAATCTTGCACGAAGGAGACGGTGTTCGGCGAAGGGTCTGATCCCGTGTAAAATTTTGAGACAACAGCGACATCGGTTTGGCAAAACTTTCTATTTACTATGATAAAAACAGGTAAAACGTACGAAACTGCTAATCAGTAAAATTAGCACAGTTAGTAAGAAGAAAAAGCAGTCCATGAAAAAACCCGCGAGAGGTGAAAATTAAACCGAAGTGGTTGGTTCGCTTAATTCAAAGACCACATGTCTCCCTACGTTAAACTTGAATGTTCAGTAAACGTTCAAAACGAAATAAAGGAAGGGACTGATGGTAAATAGTAACAGCATGGTACGTGTTCGGGTCTGTCGGTGAAGCGACCAGTCAACCAAAGGACCATAAACCTTTCGGCCATTTGTGCCATAAGGGTGGAATCACACTCGCGCAAGTCATCAAGAACGAAACAAAATTATCGCTATAGACAATGAGAACAGAAGAACAATAAGAATGAAAATAGGCTGTAGTTTGCATGGCTTGTAAGGATTAAGCGGTTAAGTGCATCAACAGCATCACATTATACTTGTCAAACTCCGGACCGCAGGTGTTTCCGGCGGAGAACGAACGCGCTGTTACCCATTCCGGGGGCTAAGGCATTCACCACCACACCATGCGGGTTATTCGTTTCGTCTATCTCTCAGCTTGTTCTATCGATCAGTGCCATCAGCAATCACCCGCCAACAAGGCTGATCTAGAGAGCCTAAATTGGCATTGACCCCAGTTAAGCTCAGGTTATAGTCGAAATCACAATGTTCCTTTTATTTACTGCCTAGTACAAAATTTCACGCCAAGGTATTACGTGAAATACAACTATGAAGAGCAAGAGTGCGTTCGTTCCCACCGCACACACCTGCAGTCCTGAATTTTGCAAATATTGCAGCTTCACTATGGTTGTATTTCTCATAATGCCCTTCCCTGAAATACTGTGGCAGGAGGCAAATAAAAAGTTAGCATTAAAATGCTATGATTTGTGATGACGGATGTGATGCCAATAGAGTGGATCATCGATGTTGAACTCTATCGACATTGAGCGCATTGACGCAGATCGTTGTCAGTATTTGATTTATTTTAAGGTGTCTTATTATGGCTAACATCTCAAAAAAGTGATATCATTTCCTAAGATCCACTTCCTATTAACCTCGGCATTCGATTATGTGTCGTTTTCTTTCTCAGCAATCGCGAGGTTCTTGAGCAGCATACGTTTACTTCCATACAATAACACTCATACAACACAATCGTAGCTGACGTTTCGGCAGAATCGCCTTCTTCGTAGCCTGGAAGAGTACACTAATACGCAACTTACTAGGTTAAGCGCTTCAACAGCACAAACAGAAGGATGAAAATCTAAATGGACGACGTTCTCAAAACCCTAGATCACAATCGCGGTAGAAAGTTTGTCCCTAACGTCACAGTCGCAAAAAATGTGGTCTGCAGGAAATTAGAGATTTAATTAATTCAAAGACCATTAGTCTGCCAGCTAGTGATAAGGGAGGAGAGTTTGTAGTTATTCCTCGCCAGTTAGATATTGGGATAACAGAGATACAATGAAAAGGAATACAAAAGGAAACACCGAAAACTTAACAGCCAATGGGTCGAAGTGGCGAAGACAGCAGATTTAAAACCATCTGTTCCTTCTCACTATAAAATGGATAGACCAACGTGTCCCGTCTTAAACTTACTTATTAAAACACATAAGTTAGTATCAGCTGATGATCATGCGTCAACCAACCCAACACACTTCAAAGTTAGAGACATGATCAGCTGCGTAGACGAACCAACGGATAGAAGAACATGGTTTCCAAGCGTAGTACTCACCCAGCTGCTTAGCCATATTTCAACTCACATCACGGACACCCAAATCTTCCTAGAACGTCTACGTAATGCGTCTCCTAACAAAGCGCACGTGATGGAGTCTTTCGATGCTCCCGCGGTCTACACCAACGTATCGAATGACTCCGCAATGATGCAAGCCATCCACGAACTTCTCGTTGAACATGTGGGAGGGATACACGTGCATGGCTTGTCTATTCAGAAGCGTATGGTTCTCTTAAAAGAGGGCCTAAACTGCTCGATCTTCAGATGGTCTGGGAAATATTACACGCAAATGAGAGGGCTGGCAATGGGACTGCGGTTAGCATTACCTCTCGCCACTGCGTTCATATCTAAAATAGACGTCCTAGTTATCGATCTCCGACCACTACTCTACTGCAGATATATAGATGATTGTTTTGTCATTTTCCCTATTCAAGGGGAGATGGACAAATGCTTTGAGTTATTGAATGAGCAGTCTGAGTACATTAAATTGACCCGGGAGAAACCGAAAGAGACCTGTCTTCCATTTCTTATCGTTCAAATGAACTTATCAAGTAGCGGTTACATGACAAAGTGGTACCGAAAACTAAGTAATAAAAGCATCCTCCTTCATTTCCTTACTTCCCATCCTTCACACACAAAGAGGGCCCTTGTGAGAAACATGCTTCGAACCTCTGTGTGCACAACCAGGCAACTAAAAAGGAAGAAAGCATCAGCATCGTGTATAAAAGGGTATCACTGAATGAGTGTGCCTCATTCGAGGAGATGGACCGCTGAGGAAGACCTGACTCGACACGAAGGCGAAGCCGCCACATCGAGACGAATAATAAGCGTGGACCATCGACTCGGATCATCAGCTCTGATAAAGACGAAGACGTCGAAACGTTAGCCGATAATAAATATTGTTATCAACCTCGTGTACGCTCATCAAAGAACGAATACATATTTTAAAAAAAAGAATCGCGCAACTTGGCTCGGCAAATAGCCATCTCTAATGGCTACGAAATTGTAACCCCACGAGATAAGTTTCGAGGGAGAGCGACGCTCCAAAAGGAACGGCTTGGCCAAAACAAGGTCCCGTTTATCTTGCCCTTCATTAGCGATGAAATAAGTGCGCCGATGAAACGATGCTTAAGGAGGGCAGATCTAGAGGAATCGGTAGCGATAATTGAAATACCACCGAATACTCTTCGTCGTTAGTTAGTTCGTAACCGCTTGCATGACCGTCTATGTGAAACAGAAAATTGAATAATTTGCCTTTACGACAGGGATGGTGATTGCATGAGCTCAGGTACAATATACCTGGTCTCTTGTAATGATTCCGGAGACGAATATATCGGCGCAACGGGCAGGCCTTTATGTATCCGCATAAAGGAACACCCACATGGCAAAAGAAAAGTAAGACAAAGTGCCCCACTAGGCACGCAGAGGATTCAAAACGGTAGCGGAGACGATTTTGATATAAAAGTCACTGTCCTCGCACGGGATGCCAAAACACCAGCGCCCAAGCTTCTTGAGGTTTTTTCGATAAATGCCAAAAACTCTAAAATGAACAGCGGGGAGGAATGCCCCGAGACTACAGGTGATCTCTCCCCGTACCTTTGTATCGATCGTTGATGTGAGAAGGTGCAGTTATCAACCATCAGCGACGCTGATCAACGGCTCTCCCTCACTGAAGGCACGTAAAAAACCGTGGGTTTTTCGAGAAGCTGTTGACCGTGTGGCTACTACTTAGATTCTCATTTTTCTATATGTGTTATTGAAGTGTTTGACCTAATAAATTGTATATCAGTGTGCCCTTCCAGGCTCTGAAGAGGGCGATTCTGCCGAAACGTCAGCTACGATTGTGTTGTATGTGTTACTGTGCTGTGGAAGTGATATTATTCATCATGAGTTAAGCTAAGGCTGTAGTCAAGATCACAATGTCAAGTTTTTTTTTACCCCGGAAAGGGTGATAGCGCGTGTTCGTTCCCCTCCGCAGATACCTGAGGTCCAGAGGGGTTTTGCAAATATCTCAGCATCATTGTGGTTGCATCACACATAATACCCTGCCGTTAAAAACTGTAATAGGCAATAAATTTTTAAAAAAAGTTGACATAATATCATACTAGTCTTATCACATTACACTATTAATATTAATATTTTGTTAACACAGCTAAGATAGAGCACTGTTGTGAAAAATAACGATTATTCCACACTGTAACTGACTTGATTGGCGAAATGATAGACCGGTTTGTAGATGGGAGTACACGTGAGACCGTTGCCATTGTAGGTTTGCTCTTCGTACATGAACAGCATCAGCACATTAGCAGCCAGAGCCACCACCCACACCAGCATGATCATCGCGTAGGCGTGCGATCTAGGACAATCGGATGCTAATCGTTTATTCGTGAAATCCTTTGTCTAGACTATAACGGTGCGACAACCATGCATCCACCTTGTCTGCCATATTCGTGAATGCAGTGGCCGGCAAATGGCATAATATCTTTCGAATGCGATCACCGCAAGCGTATAAGCAGACGCTGTGACAACCATTGCTAAAGTATTAACAGATAACTCTGGATAAATTGTCATATTAAGTTTTTGAGCGGTACTATAACGTAAAAAAGGATAAAAAGGATAAAGCTCTTGGCGTTGATCATTCCCTGAGGGATGCGCCATGCATTCGACTTCATTAAGTATCGCTGAAGGTGATTGAATGCATATCTGGCCTTTACAATGAGTCCCGGTGGCCTGCCGATGTATCGAGCCAGTGCTGCTATCCTCCCAGACAAATATGGTACCAATTTGCCGACCCCGGAGGGATGGGAGGCTTGGTGGACCATGGGCGCATTTCGCGTGCGCGCCGCATTGGCGCCTCCAACCACTGCGCCACACGCGCCCTACTATAATGTATGATAGATAAAAAACTAGTCAAGTCAGTGTGCCCTATTTCACACTGTTACCGCCAATTTAGGCCACGTGTAGAGCAGTGGTGTCTTGCAATATACACATGGTTGTGGTTTCGATCTTGCACCCAATGCAAACCACGCCCTCCATTCATCCATGATCGGCAAATTGGTAGAAAACGTCTTTGGAGGGAGAGAAAACACCGATTTGATTGATAGAAAGGTTTTCGGAGGTGTTTATAAATGTCAAATATGCATTCATCGCCTCTACGCTACTACGCAAAGGGCAATCTTTAAGGATTGATAAATATATGACGTTCCATCCGTTATTTTTTAATGCCGTTGTGCAAGGCATAAGCGAACGGCCTCTCTCAGACCTGTCAGTGTTGTGTACTCGCTAGAAAAGTGAATTCAGCGCGACGATTTTAATATATCACCTGGTTCAGTTGTGGAGCCGTTGGTTACCGAATGACTAGGGCTGGCGTCAATAAACCTTCAGTTTGCATCACATGCAGGTGGCAGTTCAACCCCGCTCCAGGTTCACCAAATCTCTCACTTCTCCTGGGGTCGGAAAATTTTGTACCAGACTTTTCTGGGAACAGTTCATTCCCTGCAGGCCAAATGGAACCTCTTTGGCCTAGGTATCCCATAGCTTCATGGAGAATCGACTCGACCAGCATTATCAACGACATTATTTAAAAAGACAACAATTTACACTTCGGAATGATGAATGCGAGGAAAGGAATGGGAGGCAGGATGTGTTGGAATGCGTGCTATGGATGTGAAGAGATATCGTGTAAAATAAAAGAAACAAAAAGGCCGTCCATGAGAAAGAGACAGATTAAAATTATTGTTCTATTTCAGCAATTTATTAATCCAGCAGACATATATCAAAGCTGAACTAGAACCAAACGTTATGTCCTTGGCGTGCAATATGACCATACGAATACGTTTTGAGGGAAGCAAACCAGCACCACATAATCGAGTTGACTCTAGCGGAAACGGGCAAATGCTCACTGGATTGTAACAAATTATCATTGAAGTTGTAAACAAATGTTTTCGAGAACATCATAAGACTCTGAATGAAATAGAAGGTAAAGAATTAAATAGTTGAAAGAAAAGAAACACTACAATCATAGCCTTCTCTTCACCGATAGCGAAACAATCTGTGCTCATTAAATTGGTGATAAGTATAACATGGCTACGAAAGCGGCTCACAAAAATAATCACTTACGAGAAAAATATTTGAAAAGACTCACGCTGTAAGTAGGCAAATACCTTGCATAAGATGTTACCGAAAATCCAACAGTTCATAACCATCGAAACTAAAAGCAAATCGATTTTTTTACTTTTTTAAATCAAGCGTTTTTTAGTTTTTAGTTTTTTTTTCGTTTAGTTGGTTTTTCTTTTACAAAATTTAAGTAGTGCTGATGGATATACCGACGGATGGCTAAGATTCACTTATGAGCTAAGTGATCGTGATCTTCGTGGGCGCATCCTGATTAGCCTTAGCCTCGCTATGTACCATGTCAGCAGTTACTTAAAAGCAAATACTTTCAGTCTTCATAATCTAGAAATGTACACATTCCACGAGTCCGGATCCTAAAAATCAACCAGCGAGATTCCCTCGCATATAGGCAATTAAACTATGCGTCTATTCATCTTTCACATATTAGAGTTTTTTGACATTTAGATGATTGCGTTCTCTTTTTGCCTCCTTCCTCTTGAAATCATCTCGAACACATGGTGCCCGTGATTGTATTTTGTTCTGTTGCCAGGTTTGTCAAAGGAAACTAGTTCTTTATTTCCTACATAGTGATAATAGCCTGCGGCTTTTTTTCGCTCTTATTGCAAAACACTAGCAGTGCTTTATTTTGCCAGTAGTGTTTACCGCCTCATCGTGGCCGGGAGCTGTTCCTGAGCGTCGGGCTGCGATATACTGAGGGAGGAATCAACCTTCTGGCAGGGTCTCCCAAGCTCAGAAAGAGTTCGCCAATTCCATGAAAACGCCCAGCTAAGAGTACACCAAACCCAGCAACCGTCACCGTCCTGGTACCAAATTAGTCGCATAGTGGCAAATCTCCCTCTGGTCCGCAAGGGTGGCGACTGCCTGTGGTGGTGACGACATGGGGCAGACATTGGCCTAGCTCACCTCAAGACTCAAGGGAAGCACAATGGCTAAACCAGCAAACTTACATACTTGGTACTTGATACTTCAATGGCCCGTCCTCACTGATTGTGCGGGTCCCAGCATAAGCTCCACTTTCTTGGAGTTTTGTTCGTTTAGCCATTGTGGTTTCCTGGAATCCCGAGGTCAGCCGGCAGAAGTCTGCCGCAGGTTTTCACCACCACAGGCAGTCGAAGCTCTTGCTGATCAGAGGGAGATTTGCCACCACTTTTATACCAGGATGGTGGTGGGTCCTGGTGTTGGTTCACTCTTAGCTAGGCTTTCTGATGGAAACGGCGGACTCCTTCTCTGCTTGGGAGACCCTGCCAGGAGGTTGAATCCACCCTCGGTATATCGCAACCCAACACCCAAGAACACCTCCCGGCCACGATGAGGCGGTAAACCGTTGAGAGGTAAACCAGCGAAACTCCGAAAAAATAGAGATTATGCCGTGACCCACGCAACTAGTGAGGACGGGCCATCCAACTACCCAAGTATCCAAGTATTGCTAAACATAGCTTTCGAGCCACTCTCTTGTTAAAATATTTAAAGGTCAATGATAAACGGGCACCACATCAAAATTGTGGCTTCTTCATACTTTTCTGTTCTTAGATCTGTTTCACCATCCATCTTTCCACAAAGGTCGTGATTACTAAATAAGTCCAATAAACATATATTGCTTGCCCTATATGAATCATTGACGAAGCAATAGCCGAAAACAACCGTGATGATAACTTTGGACCTAAACACCTCTGCTCATACAAACCTTGTCCAATGAAGTGAAAATAATTAGAGCCTACATACAGACGTTGTCCAACAGAATACAAATTTTCTTATTCTACGATGGTGAAATTCCAATCTTGTTAAACTCTCGTATTTCCAAAAACAATTCGATTGAACAAATGAAATTTCCTGCGATCCATCCTTGTTTAAGCCAACCCGAGGTGATCACTCCTTCTTGAAAGACAATGACAGCTGTTTCAGTGATTCATCCTTTTTCTTCGCTTCTTTCAAAGGTTCGACGTATTACGCACCAATATTTTTTACTCAGTTAATACTGCAGAGTTCTAGCAAAACCCTGATTCATAAACCAAACCATTTGAGAAAAAAACGGTGAAGTCCTTCTAATAACTGGATTTTTAATTTGGCGATTTTGTGAATCGGATGAAGTTTACTAGAGTGAAGAAATACTAACAGTGTAATAAGCATAGGTCTAAAATACGTCTAAGCTCTGAAAAAGACGGTGTTGCCGAAACACCAGCGCTATATTTTAAGCAGGAATGATAACAGCCTCGAGTTAACTTGAACGAGTGCAGATCATATAAGATATTACCGATCACTTATTTCGAAGTTAAGTGTAAGTCAGTCATTTAAATCTAAACGAGATTTCGCCCTGAATAACCACCAGGTGATGGTCGTGACTACACCGCTGTGGAGTGGGAAATTTGTAAGTTCGAAATCAACCAATTTCTTCGAAAATACCGCATCAAAAGAATTGTGCTAAGAAAACACACTCTTTGTCCTTAAGTTGATATTTGAAAGTGTCTCTCGTAGCAATGCCAAGTTCTCTACTGCTCAAACATTCCGTGAATCGAAATGAACCAACAAAACTATTTGCCAGATAGCTGGATTTCTTACAATATTTAGTGGTAATATCCAACATGACTTACACAGTGTTGGTGGCATACAAACCACTGACAGCATTAAATCGGTGATAGCGAGATTCATAAGGTAAATGTTGGTGATCGAACGCATTGCTCTTTGCTGAAATTCGATCATATCTTGCTTGATACCCAACACTTTAAAGGAGCTTATCGAAAATTTTCAAAATACAGATCTAAAACAGAACATAAAACGACGGCTTCAGGATCGCAAAACGATTAATCCAGAATCTTCCTCAGCTACCGGTTTAATTAATCACCTCGTCAATTACAGGACCGAGAAGATTGCAATCCGACGCTAAGACGGTACAGTTACAGCGTCCAGAAAGGCAATGAAGAAAATCATCCACGAATACTACTAATATTTCTTCGATAGCCACGTCCACCTCCCGTTTTATGAAATAAAAGAGAATGAATATGTTGTTCCACCGGTTCTCCCTTCCGAAATCCGACATGCCATTTCGTCAGTGAAAAATCGAACAGCACCAGGTCCGGACAGGATAAGATCAGAACATCTGAAGAACCTACCGCCAGTTCTCGTAAACAAACCTGCTCATCTATTCACACGCTACCTGTCTGAATGCAAGATCTCTACTCAGTAGAAGACCACCAAGACCATGCTAATGTGCAAGAAGGGTGACCTCCACGATATCGGCAACTATTGTCCAATCCGCCTGCTGTCTGTAGTCTACAAAATTTTCACTCCAGTCATCCTGAACAGGATTGACAGGACACTGGACGAAGGGCAGCCATGTGATCAAGCAAAGTTTCGAAAAGAATTTGGTGCGATGGACCACATCCACACGATAACAAGTCTCATTGAAGAATCGCGAGAGTACAAAAGACTCACTTTCATCTGTCTGTCTCACTGTCTCACTTTCATCGATTAACAGATGTAGTAACTATTCCTTAAATAGTCCCTATTTCTATGTTACCTCATGTCTTCTACAATAACTGCTTGCATGTAATCGTTATACATCTATCCTTTCATGTTCTGTAAATTGTCTCTCAACTACCAGCTGGTAGTTCTCGCAGCTGGGCTAGAAAGAGATACTGTAACTCCTCTGTATCTCCGCTCTTCTTTGTCCGTTGATTCGGTCGGTGAATAAGCTGCCGCCAGCTGCATGTACTTTCAAGCAATCGGCAATTCCGGTGCACTTTTTGTGTGAGCCTGTGTATGCCCTTCACGAACTCTTTGTACAAGAAATTGTACTAGTTTAAAAAAAACGCACAACCTCTCTTTGAGCACTATCTCTGATCCTCTCCATAAAACTCCACCCATTACAAGCAGAATATAAGGAGCACCATTAGTCATCACGGCAGCGCCTGTTCTCCTTTAGAACAGAGTCTGCCTCCCAATCGAGCAGCACCTGTCCTCAAATCCACAAGTGGCTGTCCTCTCCGATCGGCCGGTGTCGGTCTTCCAATCTACCAGTGCCTAGCTTCAGTCTTTTACATCACTTGTTCTCATCTCAATCACATATAGCCAATTAACCAGCTGTCAACACATATTAAATATTATTATTCTGCCGTTGTTATTGCTACAAACTGCTATAACCTAAACTCGAGGCTGTCCACGGCAGTTGCGGAAAAAAAAGTTCCGCGTAGAGAATTGATACAAAGTCGGGCATTTCACGTACAGTTGGAGGACAAAAGGCAAACCCGACCAACTCTCCAATTCACTGGACAACTAACACAGGAGGCCTTTGATTCAATTAAGATAGAAGCAGTCATGAAAACCCTTGATAGTCAAGGAGTCCCTATTCAATACGTAAAGATTCTTCGCGAGCTGTACAAAAATTTCACGACCAAAATTTCACCATTCTACAACGATATTAACGCTGACGTCAAAAGAGGAGTTAGGCAAGGCGATAGAATCTCGCCAAAATTATTTATAGCCACCCTCCAGAACGACATGCGAACATTGGAATGGGATAATATGGGAGTGAAAATCGATGGTCGGCAGATACATCACCTTCGCTTTGCTGATGATATCGTCCTTATAACACCAGACAATAGCCAAGCGGAACGTATGCTTGCGGACTTTGATAAAGCGTGTGGAAGTATTGGTCTTCGACTAAATCTCAAGAAAACGATGTTCATGAAGAACAGATTGGTTTCGTTTGCCCCATTCACGCTCGACGGAACGAATATCTCCGAATGCTCCAGTTATGTCTATCTAGGTCGGGAAATCAGTATGATGGAAGACTAAGCTCCAGAGCTTAGCAGAAGGAAACGAGCGGCTTGGGGAGCTTTCAAGAGCATCGAGTATGTAGTGTAGAGAACAAAGAACGCCTGACTCTGTGCACACTTTTCGACTCAACAGTACTTCCTACCCTAATGTTTGCGTTAAAAATCTGGTCACTGCGTAAGCAGGATGAAAGATCACTCAGCACTATTGAACGTGCAGTCGAAAGGACAATGCTAGGAGTATCCCCTTTCACACAAGTAAGGAATTGGATCCTAAGCTCCAACCTGTGTCAGCGATCAAAAATCAAAGATGCCGTTCTATACACCAAACAGTCGAAGATAAGGTGAGCCGGACACATAATGCGTATGAATGACCAGTAATGGACAATAGCCGCTAATGACTGGATTCCTCGAGATTTCAAACGTGCTGCAGGAAGACCACCAATCTGATGGTCAGAGTTCTTCACGAAAAGCCTAGAAGAAAGATATGATGCTCGACGAGTCCATAGAGCGAGCAGAACCCACTGGTCTACTTTTGCACACGAAAAAATGAAAGATTTACTGGCGCCTGGCTCAAGTTACTCGACGATCAACGGGACTACAGGTGATACAGGTGAATATTTTACAAAAATTCTCAGCAGTCTTGGTTCTATAAACTTAGATGAGCGCATTATATAATTTATTTCATCGTTGTTTCACCTACGATCTTCGTGGTAATGACTGCACAGAAGGATAAATCGTTCCGTGGTTCGATGTTGACCAATCACTGAGCAATGCGTCATGCTTTCGACACCATCGAACATCGTTATAGGTGGTTGAGAGTATATCTGGTCTATACTCGCGGTGCCTACTGATCTATCGAGTCAGTGCTGAAATTCTCTCAGACAACCCTGGTAACAAGTTGACGACCCGGGTGCAATCGAAGGCCTGCCGGGCCCGCGACGGTGGTGGGACCCAAGGCCACATGTGTGGTACAGCGCACCTCTAACCATCGCACTATACGCACCTACTACAACTGTAAAATCGCCTAAGTTCTTGACTTGAAGCGATATTGTGACTGGAGAGTGTTAAACGACATAAGTAATATACTGCCGAAGAGCTATGCGTCGAGCCAGTAAGGAAAGGAAGGAAATCGCATCCTCGGGAGGAAATGGCATACTGTGCTTAAGCGTAACGCTTTTATAACAATGGACAAATTCGCGTGGAAGGTCGTCCACATAGAGCGGCAGAACCCACTGGTCTACTTTTGCACACGAAAAAATGAAAGATTTACTGGCGCCTGGCTCAAGTTACTCGACGATCAACGGGACTACAGGTGATACAGGTGAATATTTTACAAAAATTCTCAGCAGTCTTGGTTCTATAAACTTAGATGAGCGCATTATATAATTTATTTCATCGTTGTTTCACCTACGATCTTCGTGGTAATGACTGCACAGAAGGATAAATCGTTCCGTGGTTCGATGTTGACCAATCACTGAGCAATGCGTCATGCTTTCGACACCATCGAACATCGTTATAGGTGGTTGAGAGTATATCTGGTCTATACTCGCGGTGCCTACTGATCTATCGAGTCAGTGCTGAAATTCTCTCAGACAACCCTGGTAACAAGTTGACGACCCGGGTGCAATCGAAGGCCTGCCGGGCCCGCGACGGTGGTGAGACCCAAGGCCACATGTGTGGTGCAGCGCACCTCTAACCATCGCACTATACGCACCTACTACAACTGTAAAATCGCCTAAGTTCTTGACTTGAAGCGATATTGTGACTGGGGAGTGTTAAACGACATAAGTAATATACTGCCGAAGGGCTATGCGTCGAGCCAGTAAGGAAGGGAAGGAAATCGCATCCTCGGAAGGAAATGGCATACTGTGCTTAAGCGTAACGCTTTTATAACAATGGACAAATTCGCGTGGAAGGTCGTCCACACCAGGTGTCACTCGAGCACAATCGAAATGCGCATTGAAATCAAGATATGAGGTCCCTGGACTCTCAAAAAGGGCGGCGCTTTCTTGAGGCTTTCGTTTTACTACTCGGTTAACTCGCATATTTTCCGTGTCTAACTTCTGCGTATCTGTAATGTTTTTCTGTGTATGTGCCATGTTTTTGGACACCTCTTGTACGTGACGAAAACCATTAACTATGGTATTATTAGCTTTTCGCCTTGTTTTATACAATATTTCAAGCCCACTTTTGTGTCCCTCCACCCATTATGTTCCGCCGCACGTAGCGCAGTGGTTGGAGGCGCCCTGCAATACGCATGGGGTCAATCTCCGTGCCCCAGGCTCCTTAAGCCTTCTATTCCTCTGGAGTAGGCAAACCGATACCAGTCTTGCCTGAGATGTTAGCAGCACCAGCTCGATACATCGATAGAACATCGCAAGTCCAAGTTTAAAGGCCAGTAATGCATTCAATCACCTCTAACGATTAGTAATGAAGTGAATGCATGGCGCATCCGTCAGGGATAGGTCAACGCCGACAGCTTTACCTTTTATCTTTTTATGTTCCATCGTCCAAAAGGTATCTCGCCAGTACAGAACAATGAATAGAACCTGATTCGATAAGCTACCGATTGACTACAAGAACTTTCGAAAAAAAAATCTCTGCACGGCAAAATTAATCAGAAAAAAAGCGTGAGCATTGAAATCAAGATGTGCGGTTCGATGCGTGTACCAGTGCACAAATTGAGGTGCACATGGTCTCAAAAGGATGAATCTTCAACTATCTTTGAAAAGGATTAAATTCCCTTTATAAATTACCCGAATAGTCGAATATTTATCAAAACAAGGGCACAGCAGTGATCTCATCAGGAAACATCCTTGAGCATCCATCAGAGAAATAAAAAGGAAAGGGAAGAAACGCAATGTAGGTGTCTCACCTGCAGGATGACAACGATAACCAGGGCGTTACCGATAACGGAAAGAAGAAAAATGGTGATGAATGTGAAAATCACCACATAATTCTCGACGGTTCCACGAAATTGGCACGTTTCCTCAACGGTTAAGCTGAAATAATTACAATCAACGAAGCTATTTTAAGAGCAGCACAACCACAACGACGCTGAGATATTTGCAAAACTCCGGACCGCGGTTGTTGAGCGGTGGGGAATGAATGCGCTATTACCCTTTCCGGGGGCTAACGCAAAGCTAACTGCCATGAAAACTTGTAAAAGGCAGCAAATAAAAAGTTAACTTTATTTTAAAAGAATTCAAAACAAAAGTTATCTGTACTTTCATGGTGATTTTGTAAACTGCAAACAGTTTCAACTCTTTCAGTATCTCAAGTTGAACAAAAACGGACTTGCAACAACCTTATAGCGTTACAGTTCCCAAGATCGACTTTCTATTAACCGAGACATTGGATTATAAATGCGTCGTTTTCTTTCTCAGCAATCGCGAGGTTCTTAACCAGCGTATATTTACTTCCATGCAATAACACACATACAACACAATCGTAGCTGACATTTTGGCAGAATCGCCTACTTCAGAGGCGTTTTGACGACCATATGCGACGCTGATCAGCGGCTCTTCCTCGGTGGAAGGCACGTAGAAAAAAAACGGCTCTGAAGAAGGCGATTCTGCCGAAACTTCAGCTACGACTGTGCTATATGTTTGTCATTGTATGGAAGTAAGCGTATGCTGTTTAACAACCTCACGATTGCTGAGAAAGAAAACAGCGCACTTACAGCGTTATTTTCTTCGTTTCTCCAGCCACAACACACCGCATGTTTTCCGAAGTGTTATGTCTTTAACAGAAATAAAGAGAAGTGGAATAACCAGCATCAGCACGGGTGTTACAAAATATAGAGCTATTGATTCCTAAAGCAAGTCCATATCGATCTCATTGCTATGGGATATCAGAGTTCCCAAAAAGAAAATTAAAGTCGTTAAAAACAGCTAAAACAGAAATGCTTATTAGTCTACTATAGAATAATCTCAACGTTCAAATGTTATGAATACGATTATGAAGAAAGTGTAAGATATTTTCTATGGTATACTGTAGTAGATCCAATAACAGTTGTTTTTTCACTAAATCATTGCAAGAACAATGTTCTTTGGAAAGAAATAGAATTGCAAGTGGTGTTCTTAATGAGGGAGTAACGTAGTGAATTTAGATTTACAAATCCTTATTAGTAGGTGTGTAGTACACTGGTTAGAAGTAGCCTGCATCAGACACGCAGATGTTGGTTCGACACCGCGCCATAGGTTCACTAAGACCTCCATTCCACCGTGGTCGCTAAACTGGCAGTATTCTTGCCTAAGAGGGTTGTGCCAGTGAGTTAAAACAACGCTAAGCTATCGCGAGTCATTATAAAGGCTAGATATGCATACAGTAACCTTTAACGATACTTCATTATACAAAATTCACGACGCATCCTTCAGGAATTGATCAACGTCGAAAGCCTTATCTTTGCCCTTGTGGTAGATGGTGCTCAAAGGGCTTCGTACTTACTACATTCATTTGCAACGTATTTCCCCAAATGACTTTTAACTTATTACCAGTTCTTTATAATAAAAATAACAATCTACTATATCTACCAAGCGTAAGATTTCCTGTTCTAATCAAAACATCTGAACTCTTAAGACGGTTATTACTGGTAACAGCTGCAACGTTAATCACTGAATGTGGCGAGCCAATAGTGACGGGTTTTCTATCTTTGAGTTAGTGCTTCTGGGATTCAATCAGCATCACATATTCTATTTTCAATTCTAGAATTCTTGAAAAGAATCTAGCCTCGATTAGCCCTCTCAACCCTGCCATGATGTATCCTTACGACATTTTCTGACGTACTTTAACTAGCCATCCGGATATGAATGTCTTTTCAAGTGCATCCGAACAAGAGAACCGTAGTCACCACCAACGAATGAAGTAATAATATAGCCAAAAAAAGTAAAATAGTGCAGTATGAGATTGCTCTCCAGAAAATCAAAAAATTCAGGCTATTCCTTGAATACATGGATAAAAGGATTACGGATAAAGCTCCAGGTGTTAAACAGTCCCTCAGAATGTGCCATACATTTGATTTCACCAGGCCTCGTTAAAAGTGACTGAATGCATTTCTGGTTTATACAATGACTTTCAGCGCTCTACCCAACAACTTCACTTTAAAACATTATCTCCAGATGGATTCCCGCGCCACCGGCCCTCCATTTCATCAGGGTCGGCAAGTCGGTGCCAGACTTATCTGGGAGTATGGTAGCACTGGCTCGATACATCCCATCTGTAGACCACCGCGAGTCATTGTAAAGCCCAGACATGAGTTCAATCACTTCCAAACGGTGCCTAATGAAGTCGAATGTATGGTGCATCCGCATCCCTCAGAGATTGATCAACGTCAACAGCTTCATTGTTTATCCTTTAAAAGATTATCGTCCAAAATCGTTGAAGATGAGTCAAAAAAGAGTCAACTGCATTTTCTAACAGAAATAAGGCACTATAACAATGTGGAAAGCGGCATTTCAGTAGTAGAGATCCTGTTCATTACACGGATAGGCCAACTTACCCAGGAGATGGCTCGATGGTGCTCCGAACCTCTTTATCCCACTGCGATCAGGAAATTGGTGGTGAACTAGTCAAGGACATCCTCACCAATAGACGTGGGAACGCCTCAGCACGGCTATTTCAGGATTCCAGCGAGGACTTACTGTACGCTTAACGACATTCCTATCGAAGAAGAAAAAATCCTCAAAAACCAGCCGAAGCCTCACGCAAAAAAGTTCAAAGAATTTCCTGGATTTTGGATGCGAGGAAATCGGAATTTATAAATGTGATGATGAGTAATATGTTAAATAAATAATGCAGCAAATAAATCACGTGATGTTGTAGAGTGTCATTATTAACCTCATAATATGAAAGATGTTTCCACCACTATTTTATTTATCGCAGAAAATAAAATAACCTCAATGTCTCCCAAAGAAAACACCCTTCCTTAGAGAATAACGTTCCCACAATAGAAACGCATTTCTGGATACACTCTGAAATGTTATTCGCTTTAAAACGATGACGGTGAGAATAGTTTATATCATATCAACAATACTTTGCTCGACTAATCTATACGCGATTTCTAGATTCCAGCCATCTTTCCTGAATTTTCTTACACTGCCCTTCTTCTGGTCTGCAGTGCAGAAACTAGAACTTCTTACAATCGACTCTTTTCTTCGCATTTATCATCCACGAAGGTCTTCAAACTTTTCGCATTCGAGTTCGACAGCTCGCTGAGGATTTTCGTCTTCTTTACGGATGTCGTTGAATGTTGGTCGAATCGATTCTACATGAAGTCCTAAGAGTCCTAGGAAGGATGAAGTCCGAGATAGATCGACCCACTTGGATTGCAAGAAATGAATTTTGCGGAATTCCGCAAAGGACGCACTCATTTAGCGCTCATCGAGAAATGAATTAATTCCAACGAACCAAAGTACTGGTACCAATTTCCCCACCCTTTAGAGTTGAAAGGCCTGAGGAGATCGTAGCGGGGTCGGACAAGCACCGTGCTAATGACGAACAGAATCACTACCACTGCGCTTTCTGCCCTTTAATTCTGTCATTTTTTTTTGAATAGACTAAGTAAACGACTATACGTTCACGCATAACCTATTCTACATCTAGCGTTCAACACTTTTTCGCTAAATTTTGTGCACTATTGAGTCAAATATGTGTCAATAACGCTATCGTTCTAAAGGACGACCATTGTGAGATTGTTGGTCTTTTGTGAAACATGAAGAAACGATGTTATAATGAATCCTAGACAATATGTTAAGAAGAAAAGGCCGTCATGACGTATTCTCTCTTGTACCACATTTCTGTGATGTGTCAAAAAAGCCAAAACTACGGCATTTTGTTTTCATGCAGATGTTCAATTTTGGGAGTACGATTGTTAAGAAGCTTCATACCTACCCATGCCGGTGAGTCTTGTGAAAATCAGAAATCAAATATCCTTTCGCTGTTAACTCATGAAGGTCTTACCTGATCGCAGTAAAAAGCTCCAAACTACTCCCTTCCTTTCCACAAATAATGGACAGTTTAATCACATGATTCAAGCACGACGATTCGGAAGTATTGTGTCCATTTCCAGTTCATTCTGCTACAGAACTTCTTGCCGTCTGTTCAGTCATTTGATAGTTAATCGAAATCAGATTATTTTCCTAAGACTCGGACCAGAAATGCCTTTTGCTAGGCTTAATGAATTACAAAGGATCTCTTTCGAGTAGTTGATCGACAGGTGATTTGACTGGCAATTCACTGTATTCCACTGCTACGATGAATGGTAGCTTTTAGAGGTAATGTACGAATACGAAAAATAACGACACGAATTCAACATAAGCAGGAAAAGCCTTTTAAAATGCTATAAACAGTGTCTGCATGAATGATGGACCATAGTAACAAGTAATAAATAGTACCGTACCCATCACTCATACTCATAGAACCATACGACAAAGTTTTCCTGCGACCATGTAATGTTCACATCCCCTCAGGTTCTCTATTCATTTAAAAATTATTGTTAACTGTAAGAACCAGGAAGACCGTAAAAGTGAAAAATAGACGCCGTTTCAAGCGGCAGGGCCACTTGATCCTGCCTTTTCGTCATGTGTTAAAATGGAATTTATGTGAAACCTCGGCGGTAGACGTCGATTGCGCTTTTTCCTCTTAAATAGAGGAAGGGATAGGACAATCTGAGTTTCTCCATCATGATATAGGATAAATTTTACAGTACTGATTGCAGTAATTTCCGCGTTGCTGGGATTCTTAATTCCAAAAGAGCATGAATCTTTAAAAACACACGGAATGAAATAGCTTAGCAATGATGAGCATGTATTTAATATTGTTATAACAGTGCACATCGTACTAAAATCAAGCAACCGGCTACCCACTTTTCTATGGACACACCCTGTTGGCCTGTGTTGTTGAGTACGATGACACGAATATCGTCGTCAGATTCAGGAATTGATGACGTCATCGTTACAGCTGTAGTCATAGCATTGAGCATGTGCTTGGCCAACGACATGGCCGCAGTGGCTGTCGTAGATGTGCCGGTGACGGTGGTGGCGACGGTGGCACGAGCGGTGCTGGTGACAGCGTCGGCAAGAGGCGTGGTCGTCACCTCATCGATGGGTGGAGTCTCCTTCAAGTACGCCGACACCGACACTGACCACCTTGACCGATTCATGCTGAAAATGAACTGATTAATTAGATGATGTGGACTCTCTATCAAATACGTCATCAACTTTCGGAGTTAACGATAGCGGTGACAAGATCACATCAAAAACCAGATCGCAGTTCGCGAAAATTGGGCAATTTAACACTTTTTTCGCAGTCATTGCAATCTAATTTGTATGCGTCGTCCACTATGAATATTAATAGAAATGATAAACAGCATGAAATAGACGAAAGAAAAAATTACTCATTAGATTTTACTTGTTCTAATCGCCCATTTTTCCCCATCTCGATGCCACTTAACCTGCTTGGAATTCCTTGTCATAAAACTCTGTCCATTATTAACGAGATCAAATAGCTCAATTTGGTTCAAGTGGAATGCAGACGGCTAGAGCAGGTGCAACAGTTTGCGAATTTTCGCAATAGGTAACGATGGTAATCACTGATAGTAGCATTTTTTTAAGAATGCAGCAAGCAAAAAATGCAACTTCATCTAGAGTAAACTTCAAAGTGTAAAATGATAAGCGAAAAATGTTCGGCGTTCAACAATCCCTAAGGGATGCCCCATGCCTTCAACTCTATTCGTGGCATGGAAGTGAAGGGATGTATATTTGATTTATGCGACAAGTTGAGGAGGCCAATAGTTGCACCAAGTAACCCGTTTTATCAACCCAGACAAGCCCAGAACCATTGCTTTAATATCAGCAAAAACCAGGCGTGTGTAGCGCACTGGTTAGAGATGTTCTGCAAGCACACGAGGTCTGTCGAGGTGTGCTGCAAGTCACCGCATATGTCAGACGCGCACTCCACTTCGTGTCGGACGCTTTCACCTTTTATTTAGAGGCTTCAAAGATTCAGGGCTTGGTTGACGGAAGGTACAGAGCTAAACAATAGACCAAGTATGCATTGTAGGTCACGTTTAACCACAGCGCTACACGCGACTTTGTAAGGTGTATCAAGTGGTGTTTTGCATGTATGCAATATAAATACCAAAGAGTGACCAAGGACAATTGGAAATTATATCCTATCATTAATAGCAGAATGTGATGCCTTACCGACTCATAGTTATAATGATAAACTAAAGGTAATATTTGAAAAAATGGAATGTAAGCAGAAGAAGAAGTACAATAAAGTCCCCAGATCTATCACTGAGGAGTGTCATCGCGACACAACAGTAACATAGTGGCAGAAAAATCATGTGGAAAAAGGTATCTCAGACAGCAAGAAAGTAACAATATCAAAACAGTGAGAAAATCAACGAGACGACAACAACGTATTCGTTTGCAACGATGCTAAGATAATCGCTAAACTTGGACCCCATACCAGATCGAACTGCAGTTACCCATTTCGGCGCTCATGTATTACGTACAACACCATGAGGCTTCCATTTTGGCTTTCTGTCAATCAGCCTCTTTACCCTAACGGTGCCATCAACATTGTGCTCATTTATGCATAATTTTGTCAATCAATTTTTTGTCCACGTATTATTTGACCTCCAAACGGTTTACCACCTCTCTGTGGTTGGGAAGTGCTCCTGGGTATCAGGCTGTGATGTAGAGTGAAGGGATTCATCACCCAGTAGGATCTCCCAAGCTGAGAGGGATTCCAGCGTTCCCATCCAGAAGCCAGCTAAATGTAAACTGATACCAGGAATCACTACCGTCCTAGTATAAAACTAGTTCCTTAGTGGCAAATCTCCCCTCATCAATAAAGGCGGCGACTGCCTGTAGTGACGATCTGAGAATTCGGCTAGAGTGACCTCGGAACTCCAGGCAGCCACAATGGCTAAACCAGTAAATCTTCAGGGAATGGAAATTATGCTGGAGGCTGTGCAACCAGTTAGGACGGGTCATCTAAGTATCCAAGTAAGTAAACAATAGCAAAACTCCGGACAGCAAGTGTCTGCGGAGGGGTACGAACGCGCTATTACCCTTTCCAGGGGCTAACGCATTCACCACCGCACCATGCAGGTCCTTCGTTTCGCCTCTCATTCAGGTAGTTTTCTACCGATCAGTGCCGTCAGCAATCACATGTGAACAGGAATGATCTGTGCAGCTTAAATCGGCATTGAACCCAGCTAAGTTGAGACTGTAGCTTGTGTCATTCCACACCGCAGACATCTGCGGTCCGGAGTTTTGCAAACATCTCAGCACCAATGTGGTCGCATAGTATTCTGCCATAAAAAAATTGGAGTAGGCAGCAAATAAAAAGCAAACATTGCAAGTAAACATTGTTTAAAGAAAAAAGTGGAAAATTATGAGAAAATTATGGGGAGAAGAAAGATCTGAATTTTCTCCAACAGAAATGCGTGTACTGATTGTCTCCACAAGCTCAAAAACTTGACCATAAAGCATCGTAACTTGGAAATTCAAAGTGCGGAACCGATGATATTTAGCCGAACATCAATGTATTTAAACACGAACAGGCATTACAAACTTTATTCACCAAAACCAAAAAGAGTTGCTAAACGAATCCTGCTCGTTCCAGGGACATAGACATCATCAAGTTTGAGTGTTATGCTCGTTTTTTAATGTTCTTTTTTCCGAGTGAGAACGCAGCCACAGGAAGCCTTTAAGCTCGCCTTGGTCTAATACTCCCACTTACTACGCAGCGCTAAAAGATAACGGGGAAAACGAGGAGAGGATAAGGAGGGAGGATGAAACGAATAGCAGTGCTTTTCTTTTCTGACAAAAAAGTTGAATTGAATTTGAAAAAGATTGTAGAAGCTCAAAATAATACGTTAAATCATTCGAGTATTCGAGTGAAGTACTTGCAAACAATTTGGCTCTGATTATTTTGCCTCCAAGTCGATTATTTCCTTTCGCGAATCACAAATCAGATCAAATCGCCTTTTCTCATGATAGTTTTCTTTGTGATCTCACATCTTATATTCCTCACTTTCTTCTTTTTTTCCTTTTACCTTCATGAATTCTGAGAGTAGTTCCAAGAGATATGGTTTCTTTGGAAAAGTTTTTCCTTCTGACTGAATAGTGAGTGAATGCAACACAAAAAAACCGTTGATCAATGGCTATAAAAGAGTAAGGAAATCTTTTTTTTTTTTGCTATGAGGGGCTATCCACATGCACTAAGAAGCCGATGTTTTTAAAAGGTTACCAAGAAGCGTCAAGTGATAAGATTGCAGGACCACGATGAAGGTCGTGGATGTCATAAAGGCAGTAGTGCAAACAAGACGTCAGATATGCGTTCCATTCAAAACTGGGGACTGGTGTTTGAGGAGTAGTTTGTTTAGATGCAACTCTTCCGATGCAATTGTCCTCTAGTGTGACGGATATGCAAAACGTCATATACTGTAACCTATTTATACTGCAAGTAGATACCTATCAAAGAAATCAACATTTTAGTATTCACCGTAGGATATTTGAAATGCTGCAATATAAAACAGAAGAAGACCGAAGAAGCAAAACTGAGGACGACGCTAGTTCGATGTCACATGCTGGATTAACCAAACCCTCTACTACTGCAGAGTTAAATCGATTTGGTACAAATTCGGTCTGGAAGGATAAAAATTATGAGGTGATAAATTGGTATGCTATGTCAAGATCGCGTCAAGTATGATCCAAAAATATATCAAATCCCCCTAACGAAGCTACGAGTGCAGTTAATTAAATGCATGGCGCAGGGTGATGCTAACCGTCCTAATGTAAAGGATTATGAGAGTTAAAAAAAGTCACTTCTCTTAATGTGAAAAAGCGTAATCGGTTGTTGTGGATAGGAAAAGTGAATTGCCAAGTAACAGCTGACGATATCATCATAGAAGTGCACGTTTCTTAAGGCCGTATTCCCATAAAATGGCGAATACTAGTTTTCCCGCAAAAAAACATACTTCAACTACAACAACACCGGATATTTTTTAATTTTGAATGTAGGAAGCGATTCATCATTTTTTAAAGTAGCCATCTTCGTCAACGAGACTACGCGACGACACTGACGCCTTTCATATGAACACTCTCAAATTTTATCACATTTGATAGTGAATTGCATGAGCGAATGAGATCGGGAGTAACAATAGATGATAAGGAAGTGAACTGAGTCTGAAACTGCCCCGAAACGAAAATCGTGTTGATTGAACACACATCGGTAGACTCACGCATGAGGACGGATTCTGGATAACGTTAATGCAGTGTAATATGTCAGCTCGAATCCATTACTCTACTTCGCATTGGTATTTCTATAATGAATAGAGCGGATAGCACAGTGGCAGTGGTCCTGTTCATTACACTGAACGCCCACACCCTGGGTGCTGGCCCTACGCCTATCCGAATTCACCGTGTCCCCCATCCCACAGGGGTGGAGAAATTGGAACCAGACTTGTCTGGGACAAACTCACTTCCTGCAATTCATATAGGAACGCTCAAGCACGGCTTTTCCAGAATGATCCGAGAGAATCGTCTCCACTAGCACGACATACACGACGAAGACGAAAGTTCTCAAGCAGCAGCCGAACCTACGCATAAGTTCGAAGACCATCGTGGGTAGTGGATGCGAGGAAACGAGACGATTGCAAGTACTGGAATCTGCACAGTGCGACATATGTGATGTCTGACCATGGAGAAAAAAACTTTACAACGATGACGAAGTCGCCTATGCGGTGTGATGAGCTTCTCCAATCTCAGGTCAATACGGTCCGCATGTCTTCGGCTTCAGTTTGAAGCGATGACCACCGTGATTCTTCTTCTGCTCCATAGCATGAAGCTTTCACAAGCTGTTTTTATTTCTCAAGGAAGAAATAGCATCCGCTCAATGGACAGTACAAAATAGATTGACAAGCAGAAATGAAAATTGGAACAATCAGTTCATTTCAGAGGACACGCCTTTACGACAAACTGAAAATTTTTTCATGACGAAACGGATATACGTTTCTAGTGTATCTCATGCATATGAAAACGAAAAACAACCGATGCACTAACAGGATGGACTGGACTTTATTTCAAAAATGACGTAATGCATAGGCGGAATGCTTGTTTAAGCCTGGAATTCGAGAAAGCTGCCCCATCCGGCCACCCGAATAGAACTTCGTTTTTCATAGGTTTTTCATAGGCTTTCAGTAAGCTCTATGCACCATTTCAACCACCATTCTAAAAGAATGGAAAGACGTTCCATAATGCGAAGGATCTCGTTACGTAGAGGATATTCTTCTGAAGGCAGCAACGTCGTCGTCCACCTCGGCAACATTGCTGCTGCAAGTTTCTAGTGCCAACAAAGTGAATCATGAATGCATAGAAATATTGAGGCCTTCATGGACTTTTTTTAATCAGTGGTCCTTGTCGAACCTGTGAAAATCAATGAAACAAACCTTTGGGATAGTTCAACAAATTGCTACTGAACATATACACCTTTTATTTTCGCATGTAAAGTTGACAAGTAATTCTTAAACCAACTTTCTTTCAACCATGGTTTCTTCATGAGCAAAAACGTGGTTGTTATTGCGGCATTTAGTAATACACAATAGCTGACGTTTCGGCGGTTTCGCTTCCTTCAGAGCCGTCTTGTTCTTTGCAAATCTTCCAGTTATTTCGTGGAGGTCAACCGTGCAGACTATTACATGGATGAGTAATCAGGATAAGTAACACGGCGCTTTCTCAATAAGCACAAACGATTTAGTTATAATGCTATTTATTCATCCACAAATGCTGAGGTTTAGATGGATTTCGCTTCCTTCAGGGCGTAAAAGGGTCACCTTAACTGCAACTTAGCCAAACACCTTTATAATCTCAATAGAAAAATCGTCATACTCAGGTTTCAATCTCACTGCAAACGAAACAGCTTCCTCGGACACTCATGTTAACTTGACCTTCCCAGTATTTAGAGAAGGAAAAATCGGGCAAAACGTCAGCTTTTGTGGACAGATAAATAGTATAGTAACCAAAAATGGACTGCGGCACACACACGGAATCAGTCTTCGCGCCCATGGCTCAGCAAGCGTTCCATCCCTTTGGACTTGGAAAACTGACACCAGACTTGTCTGGGAGGATAGCAGCACTGGCTCGACACATCGGTAGGCCACCGCAAGTCATTGCACAGGCCGGATATGCATTCATTCAATCACCTCCAATGATGCTTAATGACGTCGAATGCATGGCACATCCCTCAAGGATGGATCAAAGCCGAGAGCCTTATTCTTTATCTTTTTTTATAGTAACCAGATCTTGTGTGCATATCAAGAAAACAGCGAATACCGATCAATGCTGAGGTTAATAGAAAGTCGGCTTTGGGAATTTGAAATTGAATTACAAGTGAAAATTGAAACATCATACAGGAAAACAGCCGTGTACGTAGACAGCAAATATAATTATTCTTGCGCTTTTTTCTTCTAGGTATTCTAAAGCAATTATAATATGAATTACTGATGTTAGTTATGTTACAGAAATAATATTAACATTAACAAATCTATTATTAACATTACTGAGAGAGGCGAAACGAAGGACCCGCATGGTGTGACGGGGAATGCGTTAGCCCCCGGGAAGAGTAATAGCGTGTTCGTTCCTCACCTGCAGACACCTGCGACCCCGGCTTTGCAAGTATCTCAGCGTCATTTCGGTTGTACCACACATAGAACCCTGCGATGAAAATTCCAATAGGCAGTAAATAAAAAGTTAAAATTAGCAAATCTATTATTATTCTAGCAATAGATAACTGCTTGCATAACTTGTATAGCATTAACAATAAGATGCTCAATAGAAAATTGGGGAAAAATAAGCAAAAGATATCACAGAGTGGAAACTCGTCCATTTTTAACACGCACCTTCACGCAATAAATAGCAATGTGTTCATCCGATAACCCTCGCAAGACATTTTCCTTTGATGCTGAAAAAACAGCTGTTGGGCATTTCGATGTTCACGTAGTAAAAGTAGTGGTCTTACCACGAACAATGACCAATAGTTAATAATATACCGTTTCATTCATGAGCATCTATGAGGTGGCTATAAAACCTTTATTCGGCTAGCATTTCGACGTCTCCGTCGCCTTCAGAGCCACAGTGTTACAAGTCCGCTGTCTCTACAGCGATTCATTAATCCCTCGTCGTGAAATTGTCCTCATGGAAAAGTCGTTATCAATCGACAGCTAGTCTAGAACCACCTAAATAAAAGGACACTACCGAGTGAGGTTACTTCATTCGAGAGCTGGTTCACTCGAGAACATTGGTGGGATCAAGAAGATCCACGTTGAAAGAATGAACGGCTGTAGAGAACCCAATTGGATCATCGAGATCCTGAACAAGACTAAGACGACAAAACATTAGCCGACTGAAAGTTGTACAAAGGACCTCGTGTCAACCCATGAATAGAAGGAAGTATTATTGATTATTCATGCCGAGTTTAAATGAAGATCGCTTTTAAAATTACGAGCATGGTCAGCAAGAAGTTCATCTGTATCATTTCACTATTTCAAAAATTATTACAACTTTGTTGTCAATATTATTGATTCGGTAACCATCATCATAACAGTGCCAAGCTTTGTAGTGAAAGCTTCAACCAAGAACCTACCAAAAAAAATTAGACGCACGTCGAACTGAGAATAATGAAATAAATCACTAATGGTTACAGCGAAAATGAGAGCCACAGACCATTTTACATATTGTATGATAAATTTTTCTTCAAAAATTTACCACCTCACCGTAGGAGAAAATTCTTTCCGTATGTCAACTTGCATCGCACACGTGGCTAAGACTCCTAGCAGATCATCCATATTCAGAATGTTTTCCATATAGCCACACGACGGCAAACCAGCAAGAGCAAAACTATGCGATGACAAAGTCCTCGGAGTTATTGCGTGCTACGTTGATTGCCAAGAACAATGAAAAATGAAACAGCACGAGTTACTCAGTGACTATCTGGACCAGAAGTGACAGAGGTGGAAAGGTTATATTTCAATTCAAAACAGCGATGAAAATGATACCTTGGTTTTATATGTCCAGCCTTCTTTGTAGAATAGGGAATTCAAAACAAGTGATCACGAGTGAAACAACTTTGTACTTTGCTGGTATGCATTGCAAGAACTTCCTGCCTTCCTGCCATTCTGAGGATTACCGTGTTATAACGGTTACTCGATTGCAAATTGCGATGTGATGAGCATCGATGCCACAAATGGAGTTAGCCTCTGTTGGAATGTCGAACCACAACATCGTCTGTTATCAACAACTCTACGATTACACCTCAATAGACAACTACGTGCTCCTCTTCTTCGTCTTCTTCTATCAGAACTTTACTCTTTCAGAATTGATTGAATGTAGACGTTTTCCAATTGTAAAGCGTCATTTTTGTCGGTCAACGAACACTACGTTAGTACAAACGCTTTAGACGCCATCTTAAATCCAGAATGATGGATCTGAAGACGAATACAATCACACATGTTGTTGAAGATGGAGCCATAAGATGTATTAATAGCTTAGCTATTCTTCTCGTACGCATCAACTCACCGCAGCCAACGAAATCAACAACCTCGGTTCTCTTCTAATTAGGGTAAAACTAAACCAGTAAAGGTTGGAGTATTTGTAACGATCTAAATGTTCCTCGGATAAGGCGATAACCAATATTGCTTTATTACTGGTTTTTAATCAAGTTTCTTTTTCGTTTACTTTTCTTCCACAATGTCGTATAACTAATTCAAAAGTGGATATTCTGATTTTAATTCAGATTTTTAAAAATCTAAAAGTTTCTAATCTAACCATAAATTAGTTGTTGCACAATCAAGCTATTGAAGCTGGGCTACTGAACATGAGATGGCGAATTCAAGAGATCCAAGCTGAGTTACTTGTTGAACTAGGTATTCTTCTGTCAGATCCACGGCCTCCCAGTGGGTTACCATTTCGTTTTAGCTGAGACTATTCTAACACTCCGAAACAATAATATCGATGTCTTCATTTTCCAGCAGGATTAACCCATTTAGGAAGGATTCTTATCAACATTTCAGTTCAGAAGAGATCAGCAAGCGGAACAAAGGGTGAATCGTCGCCTCCTCATAAAAATGCCACCGAGAATATGACGACCCATTGCCTAATCATAAAATCCTTTCAGTCCTTCTTACGACCCTAAAAAGAAAGCATGTTAATCCATAAGAGCTCGTGTGGCGCAATTATTAGAGATTAGAGAGATGCCCTGCAATACACATCCGGTCGTTGGTTCGATCTCACATCCTGGCCTCACCAAGTCTTCCATCACACCGGGACCGGGAAATTGGTATCAAATTTGTTTGGGAGAATAGCAGAGCAGATCTGATACATCGTTATGCCACCGCAAGTGCATAGGCCAGATATTCATTCAGTTGCCTCAAACGATGCTTGATGAAGTCGAGTTCGTGGTGCATCTCTCAGTGATTAATCAACGCCAAAAACTTTGGCCTCCATTTTACTTTTTAACACCTACCACACCATAAGTGAAAGATGTGCTGTAGCTAGCGCGATTCTTCATGAAAACGAGCCACTCAAGCATTGAAGTGCTCAAGTGAGTACTTACATAAACACGCTCATGTATGGATGTGTGAATGTGTTTGAGTGCCCGCAGAATGCATCTTACGTGTCGATTCGGATTCAAAATCCTGCAACTAAGTGACGAGGAAGTACGTGGCAAGCGTTTTGGTGTCGTCATCAACAACTGAGATCCACATCTATTCTGAGATATTCCGGTTAACATCCAGCTACTCACGAGCATACCCAACTAGGTCATGGGACACAGAATGTAAACGCTACGCGTTTATAATCACTTACAGAAAAATACTGTACGTAGAGATTTCTCTCCTGTAAAGGAGAAAGGCTTTTAAAACAGCAGGATTATGATAAATATACAACGATCGTTGAAATCTAAGAGCCTTCAATGTCTTTCGAAATCTGGAGCTGCTACGGTAAAAACAAGTACCTTAAGACACATAGGTCTTCGTTTCAAAAACAGATAGTCTAAATTATGAAGTGCCATTACTAAGCCGTCAAATAGAACTAAATGGGAATGTAACTTCAATAATGCTGAGATATTTGCAAAACTCCGGGCCACAGGTGTCTACGGTTGAGAACGAACGCGCTGTTGTCCTTTCCGTTCGTTCCCTACCGTAGGCATCTGCGGTCCGGAGTTTTGCAAATATCTCAGCATTATTGAAGTTATATTTCGCAAGATATACCTTGCCGTTAAAAATAAAAGGCGGTAAATAATAAGTTAAAATAAATGGGAACGCATTGTACACTAAGTACTACTCATAATAATCGGTCATGCGGAAAGACCATATTAGATGTATAAAGAAATACCAGATAAATGATGTCTCCTCCTTTCTGGAGTATTCAGCGCCGACATTAACCCTATGAAAACGTCTGGAGTTACGAAGTGAAACGAGACGAAAAGGTGAGAGACTCTCGGTGATCACTACGACCATGACTTTAAATAAATCCCAAGGTCATCCTACTAAAATTAGAAGGGGTTTCCTTCTGGATAGTATCAGAATGAAATGTACTACCAACTACTCTCGCCAGTACGGACCTTATATAACACATGACAATGGTGTCCAAAATTTCTACACCAAATAAGACAATGGTCTCCATGCAGGACTCTGTTTCTGTTAGGAGTCTGCAAAAGCATCGAAACAACATCAGGAGAACGAACAACATTATTGAAATATTGTTACGCTCTGTGCTATCTAATAATGACACTGACTGCTGCAGGATGGATTGTCCAGAGAAAAGCAAGCGATCATCAGCGGACAGTCACTACCCACAACAACCGCCGTGTATAAATGGGCACTGCCGAGTGAGGTTATTTTATTCCAGCAGTGCTCCATCGGACTCGACTCGATGAGATCGCGTAGACTTACATCGAAAGAAAGAACAATCGTTGATCGTGCTAGCTTTTCAAAGAAAGAATATGACATTATTGAGTTTAATACTGAGTTTAATATCTCGCACGACGCAAATGAAAGGGTAAGTTGGAAGTCTCCAAGATAACAGACGTTGCTGCATATGCGGAAATGTTTTCATAAAACTGAATTCGGGAACGTGATATCTCTAGACGAGAACCGCTATACGTAACCGTTACCGGGTAAGTTTCAACGTATTAGGCACACAATAGAGCAACCATCAACCATCTGCTCATTTATTTTAGTAAACACGCTTAACAAAGAGCAAAAAGTTTTTTATATACTCAAACTACTATAGACTACTAGGAGCTTATAAAACTTTTATTCGGGTGTCGTTTCGTCACCCTTCCTTTCTTCAGAGCCGCGACGATTAGGGTCGGTTATCCACAGCCGTTCATTCTCGTGATATGAGTCTTCGCTATCGCACCAAATCGAATACAGTGCAACACAGCTCGAGTGAAGGAACCTCACTTGGCAGCTCTCTTTTAACTCACCAGGACCCAAATCGGAAGAAAAAACAACTGTGGACAATCGATTGGGATCTGAGGAAGGCTATGGCACTGGATTAATTTTATCAATCCTATGCTGCCTTACTAACAAAAGAACAAATATTGATTGGTCGTGCCAAGGTTGAAGGAAAATCGATTTTTGAAATACATTGGAACAGTCCAATAAGTATTGACTTCTTGCAGACCACACCACGAGGTGAGCAACGCCGTGGTAGTGATGCCGTTCCGCACGTTCAAAGTGCTGGTTCAGCTTCACATCGCACTCACCAAGCCTCTTATCCTTCTAGGATCATAAAATTGGCACCAGACTAGTCTGGACCTACTTGAGTATCTCAAATCCAAGTGTCTTAGCTCAAGTATCTAAGGATTTTAGGATGTCTTAGCTCAGGTATCTAAGGATTTCAGGAAGAACCGATTAGACCAGAATTCAACGACATTCATGTGGAAGACGGATATCCTCACAGGAAGACCTTCATGGATAAAGAATGTGAGGAAAGGAATCGTATGCAAGAAATGCTGAATCCGTACAGCAGATGTGATAACCGGTCACGCAAAATAAAAAAATCACACCGAACAATGAACGCCTGAACGAATCATATCATAGAATTTGAACAAACCACGGAAAGGTTGCAAGTATGAGTGGCAACCAAAAATATTGGCTTAGATCCAAGTGGGGATAGAAATAAACTCACTCAAGTAATTAAGAGCAGAATTGAAAACTAGACGGTAAACGCCAAAACGTTTGACCAAACATTTAGCACAAAATCTGTTGGATTACTGCTTTTCGGCAGATTTTCGACTATAGGCGTCGATTTCAATGCGTTCGTGGAACAGGTTGTGCAAGACGCGTTTACTTCAATGCACTTTTACTTCGAATGCTTGCTTTTTCGCACTGAGTTTTCTTACCATGTTTTCGCTTTCAATCGAGCAGCTCCCCTACTGAAGATTGCCGAGCACGGTCCGGCAAGATTTATGCTCTAAAATAAATTATTTATATGGAAGTGTCGTTCGGACGAGGTTCGTTAGACAGTTCTTATTAAGGATAACAGTAAGACGCATCTGTTGAAGAAATACGAATTCGTGAGTTCAACGAAAATGTGTTGCATTACGTAACGATGAAATAACAACGACGACTGTTGAATAACACGGAAAGTGAAAAAGACTTTTGGTGCTTCTCCACTCTGTTTGCGGGGAAAGGAAGTTCTCGAAGAGATAAGAAAACGCGTCCACTTCAAATGCAAGAACATCCCTTAACGAATATAGTGGTGATGATGCGAAAGTACAAAACCACTCGTGGCATAACAATTATAGGCGAACTATGAATTCTGTGAAGTGCATGCAGAAGAAACACGACTTCAGTCGCTTTGGACTATGAATTATCGTTGCTTGCCTCACCTATCTGATTCAAAAAAAAAACTTTTAAGAAGTTCACAGTACACAAAGATCTATAACGGCGAGGTCAACGCAATATTGAGGACAGAAACAACGTCGATTCATCGAACTGCTGACCATGGCACCATAATTCAATCAGTTGTACAACACCAAATAAGCAGCCAAGCAGCCACCGTTGATGAAATGACGATGAGTCTGTCTGTTAAGTGAAACGATAACCGACGAGAATGCGCCGTGTTATTTACTAGGCATGCTGGAGGAAGTTGTAGAACATCCTGTCTGAGCACGAATACGCACTATTTCCTCTATCATTAGAAAACGGCTGCAACAACGACAGCGAAAAAGAGGATAAACACAAATCTCAGACCTCAGCGTCGTCGTCAGGATATCAGTTTTACCAGAAAGCATGGTCAGTATCAGTTTTTCACTTGAATTCACCACAATATGGTAAAAAAAAGGCGCAGATTTTATGTTGAGAAAAAGCCTCTTCAAGTATTAAATGGGATGTCCTGCATAGTTCTTCTATGAACAAATTTCTCATGCGAAAAGAAAAATCGGACACAGTTAAACGTTTAAGCATTTGAGAAAATTCCGATATTCTGTCGATTCCAACTTAACGAAGTCTGACATCGCCCTCGACGACGTGCGTCATTTTAAGTTCACACGGTTGTTGCTTCAAATCAAATCCTCGCCTAAGACAGCTCTGCTTTCTTGCAGTCGGTATTGGCCATATCAGTAGATTTTTTATGAGGAATCAGAAGCATCTGTTTATTAGCAGAGTCTCAAACCATAATACTTGGAAATTTTTAGATTCCTTGGTTAGAAAAATCTACACATAACACACAAATTTTGAAATAGCGTGGCGTAGGGTTGTTAAATATCGTGACATAATGACTCCTATATAATGGCTTCTTTATTGGAACCACTTAGATTTTCCAAAGGATATTTGAATACCTGGATGACCTATTGTCCGTGACATTTGCATGTTGCACCTTTTTAACAAGGAAGTCCATGTCCTTTGGAAGTTATGTGAAAGCAGAAGAAAAGCCAAAGAGTACTCAGGCCGTCATCAGTGGAACTTAGTACCATTGTGAAGTGGATTTGCCACATTCAAGACTAAGCTTCTTCTTGGCGATGGTAGTTCTGGTCGACAGTTAACTCTTAGGTAGTTCATAAATGATTACGGTTCATGCTTATGATAAATCATAAACAAAAGAGTGAGTGCTTAAAAGAAGTCATTTATTATTCGAATAAAAAATTAGGCATTATGTTTTGTCTGCTGAGATTACGAAAGTGTTTGGTTGAGCAGATTTCATGTCAATTTGACCTTTCCAGGCACCGAAAAAGCCTAAACCACCGATACTTCAGCTATAGTCTATTAGTAAATGATGTAATAACAACCTCGTGTTTGCTCATCAAGAAAAACGCTGAGTTATTGATCAACGCCGAAGTCAAAAAGAAATCGGTCTTGGGATTTTTAGGTGCTCAGCTCGATGAAAATATCGAGCTTTCCTCAAACATCGCTTACTCTGAGTGCAGAGTGAACCACTTCGCCAGCTGAACATTATGGTCGAGGTCTCAACGACATATCGCCTACTGGCTCGTATGAGACTGCCAATAATGAATGAAGAATTACAACTTTCCATAACGAAAAAAATGTGAACGATTACTTAGAGCTTTCCTGGTAACCGTAACGATAATGAATGATGTGATGTCCAAGGTGTGTAGCTTTAAGGAATCAGTAGTAGGAGAAGAATTTCCGGCAAAATGGTCAAAAAATGGATTTATAACGTTAATAATAGATCGGTACTTCTACCTTTACGTGATCAACAACAATTGCACTGTGCCGATTGCACTTATCGCAAATACAGCAACACAACAGGTAGTTCGTTAATATTCTTGAATAGCTTTGTGTTCTGTTATTCTGAAGTACATGCAGCCAGTCGGGCAGGGTCTGTTAGTTACGAAAACATAAAAGACGAGTAAATAGACACTGGAAGTTTGTCTGGTCAACTGTAACTAATCAATATGGGATGACCTTAACGTTACTAAAATGATTAGAAACATTTAATGGTGATAGGAATCCTGTATTAAATGATAACAAGTAGATAAAGTTCCTTGTGAAGTTCTCAGCTATATGCATACAAGCACCAACCTACCATGTGATTAATCACATTCATGTTAGGAGGAGCTTTTTTGAGATGAAATGAAATAATTATAAACGAACAAAACGACGATTTTCTCTATATAATACTCCATCTCACAGCAAAGCATAGAAAGGATTCGTTTTCCACTTCGAATTCATAAAGAAGCCAATCAGTTTAAAAATGACTAATGTAGGAAATGTAGCTAGTTAAATGAGAGATTCGGAGGTCCTCCGAAAGAAGTGAGGAAGGTGACAAACTATGGCTAATCCAATTATCAAGAAATCGACGAAACAATAAAAGACCACGCAAAAAGATCGAACTATTGACCGTACGATTTGGAGCAGCACACCGTCGCACTATGCGATGATCAGTAACCTAGAGAAACCGTTTATCAATTATTAACCCTTTCGGAATGCCCTATGTTTTCGAATCCATTATCATCACAGGAGTAACTGAATGCATTTTGAGCGTACACGATGGATTGCGGGAGCCAGTCGATCTATAAGAAAGACAGTGTTTATATGGTTCAAGAGAATTCTGGCACCAATTTTTTTCACCATGGATGAAAAGAGGGCTCATCAAGATAGAGCAAGCGATCAATCCTAAGACCATAAATGTACTTCTGCAAGCAGTTCCTATTTCTGCGCTACACACATCTCCTTATGACAATGTGTAACAGCCTGGTCAAAGTCTGCCCTAGGTCGTCATCACCACAGGCAGTCGCAGTCCTTGTGAATCAAAAGTGCACTTGGCACCACTCAACTAGTTTGATACCACGACGGTGGTGGATTTTGGTATTCGATTACTCTTAGCTGGGCTTCCTGATGCAAACACTGTACTCCTTCTCAGTTTACGAAGCCCTACCAGGGAGATGAATCCCTCCACTATACATCACAGCCCGACACAGGAACACTTCACAGCCACTATGAGGTGGCAAACCGTTGAGAGGATACGATGAAATATACAGTTGAAGTCGACTGAATCAATCTAATTTTGTCACACTTTTTGACAATATTCTCATTGTTCAGTAGAAGACAGCTGTCACAAATGAATGACAAGAATTCCACTCAAAAAAGCCCAATTTTGAATTATATTACAATTACAGATGCAAAAAACAATTAAGGAGAACAAGTGTTCCATAGATTTTCTCGGCTGCTCAACAGTTCAGAATTGAAGGGAACAGAAAATGACATAAGTAAATTCTCTTTCACTCGGCGTAATGTAATTTGTTCGCCTCAAGAAAGAAACTGAGTAGCTAAGTTACAACGTCGATTTCATGAATTTCCGGTGAAGGTTTGAAGTGGACAAATACTGAAGCATGACAAAGCGGGACATTAGAATCCAAATAAACGTAGAAATTAAAAAATTTTATGATTTTCACCACACGAAAGATACAAACAGCTCATTAGGAATCATTAGTTCTTTAGCAAGGGCGCGTGTGGAGCAGTGGTCGGAGGCACACTGCAATACACACATGGAATTGATCCCCGCGCTCATGAACTACCAAGCCTTTCATCCCTCCGGGGTCGGCAAATTGGTACCAGACTTGTCTGGGAGAATAGCAGCACTGGCTCGATACATCAGTAGGCCACCACGAGTCTTTGTAAAGGCCAGATATGCATTTAATCACCTCCAAACGATGCTTATGAAGCCGAATGCATGGCGCATCCCTCAGGGATTGAGCAGTGCTGAAAGCTTCATCCTTTATCCTTTAGTCCTTTAGCATATGATACATTCTCAGATGGTATAAATAATTCTTCAAGAAGAACTGAAAGTCATTATGTGTTTGATGGATCCAAACGATAATCTCTTCAACAGTTCTAACTTCTCCAGTCGTCTATATGGGTGCCAGAATATTTAAGTTTTCTTAATCTCACATGAAGTACACGAAGACCATCACATTTTTCATGCGAGACCTTTCATTCCTTCTGCTTTTAGCAAGAGAATAAGTGAAAGCGACTAAAACTCGTATTGGTGTAGCACTTTCTAGTTATATGGTACGTTTCTGACTATATCAGCATGCATTCAATGAAAAAGTGCACCCGTATGCTGAATGTAAAACAGCAGAGGCACATTACCATCATGGATTCATTTTCATCTCTAAAGCTACATGGTAGTCATCAATAGGTACGGATTCCATGAACAAACTCTCTATCACTATCTTGAGGACGAACTACATAGCGCGCCTGATCTTTTACTTGCCACAGATCCATGAAATACACTTAGACACTTACCGCATCCAGTCGTGTGCTATGATACGAAGACCAAAGCAATTAAATGCATGATTTGTCTCCATGTATCAAACTAAATGAGTATGCAGGCATCGGATGTTAATCCTTCAGGAACTTGCAGACATACATTGAGAACATCCATCAGCAGTCAAGTATGTTGCGATGATGAGGAAGGACATGGTCGAAGAAAAATAGAGATGAATTGATTATGAATGAATTCGTCTAGGAATCAATTAGCTTGTCTGGGAGAATAGCAGCACTGGCTCGATACATCAGTAGGCCACCACGAGTCTTTGTAAAGGCCAGATATGCATTTAATCACCTCCAAACGATGCTTATGAAGCCGAATGCATGGCGCATCCCTCAGGGATTGAGCAGTGCTGAAAGCTTCATCCTTTATCCTTTAGTCCTTTAGCATATGATACATTCTCAGATGGTATAAATAATTCTTCAAGAAGAACTGAAAGTCATTATGTGTTTGATGGATCCAAACGATAATCTCTTCAACAGTTCTAACTTCTCCAGTCGTCTATATGGGTGCCAGAATATTTAAGTTTTCTTAATCTCACATGAAGTACACGAAGACCATCACATTTTTCATGCGAGACCTTTCATTCCTTCTGCTTTTAGCAAGAGAATAAGTGAAAGCGACTAAAACTCGTATTGGTGTAGCACTTTCTAGTTATATGGTACGTTTCTGACTATATCAGCATGCATTCAATGAAAAAGTGCACCCGTATGCTGAATGTAAAACAGCAGAGGCACATTACCATCATGGATTCATTTTCATCTCTAAAGCTACATGGTAGTCATCAATAGGTACGGATTCCATGAACAAACTCTCTATCACTATCTTGAGGACGAACTACATAGCGCGCCTGATCTTTTACTTGCCACAGATCCATGAAATACACTTAGACACTTACCGCATCCAGTCGTGTGCTATGATACGAAGACCAAAGCAATTAAATGCATGATTTGTCTCCATGTATCAAACTAAATGAGTATGCAGGCATCGGATGTTAATCCTTCAGGAACTTGCAGACATACATTGAGAACATCCATCAGCAGTCAAGTATGTTGCGATGATGAGGAAGGACATGGTCGAAGAAAAATAGAGATGAATTGATTATGAATGAATTCGTCTAGGAATCAATTAGTTAGGGTAAAGATGAAGCGAACGGAACGAATCGTTATACGCGGAAGGAGACAGCTTCACATTGTAGTTGGATTTCGTTCAGTGCATGGGAATTTAATTACTGCACTAATAAAATAAGGAAAGCGAATGGTCACTGAAAGAAGACGACAGTGTCACAGCCTAGTCGGAATTCTCTCAAGAGTTCAAAGTTCTGTCACCTTAGTTACGAAATCAAGGACTGATGATTACCACTACGATGTCGACTTCACACTGCAGTACTCACAGCAGGACTTCGGTCAAGAGACGGGAACTCAATTATTGTAACGGTGAAATAATAATAAATAAATAATGAAAGCAAATGATCATCGAACAACTTGAGCACAATGTAATCGGACTTCCTTCAACACAGCGCTTTCCATCAATGTTTTTTGTCAATTAAATGCTCAACAGTTGTTCATCTGCATTCTTTTATTACAGTTTTATCATCTCCGCTTCATGTCGAAGAGATGAAGTCGTTTTAAAAATGATTAAACATAATCACAATGATGCTGAGATATTCGCAAAACTTGAACCCCGGGCCAGACTGAACCACGATTTCCCTTTACCCGGGGCCTCGAGCATTACACACTGCGTGGTTGAGTCTCATATCAGACTCTGCCGTTAAAACAATAATAGGCGGCAAATCAAAGGTTAGAACCGTGACGAAGCATAATTGGAACTAAGAATGGGTGCCCTGTTTAATGCTCCCTATTATAATAATTTAACGAATCATTTCATTAGTTCTCAGTCATCTCGGTGAAGTAATTGATGTACTTTACTCAGCCAGGTCTGTTGAGCACGTCAACAGTACACATGGAACTTTGCCTCCTCAGAAACCTGAACTAGTTTTGAACTTTCCTGAAATTACTCACTATTCAACAGATAACGATGTTACTCATATGACCTAAATATTTTTATGTGAAGCATAGCGAAAACCAATAGCGCAAAGAAAGTAGTAATCGATAATAGGAAACACCAATGAAGAGACTAGGAAGCTTAAAAATTCCTCATCTTTCCTCTCTTTTTTTTTGTTCAGAAAACTAAATAGAAGAAACACTTATTGTGCAGAGCAGAAAAATAATAGTAATAATAATAATATAAAGCTTGTGAAAAGTTAACAATGACTCCTATAGGGCTGTTGATTTTTTCAGTAAGTGGAAGTTGAGTGATGCAAATAAAAAAAAATAAAAATATCATAAAGCTTTCATTTAATAAGAACACCGAAAAAAGAAACCATCAATGAGGGTAGACGGGTTGGTGGGCAGCCGACGATATGCACGTTCATCACCGACGTCATCAATTTCGCCGTTATTTATTAAACAACTTGAACAACCCAGTACTTAGTAAAGACTTCATTCATTTCTGTCAAGCGTCAGCTGGCTCCCGTTGAGTTCCACTCGTTCAACGCACAAAAAGAACATCCCACGTATGTGTTTCTATGAAGCCAGTTTCCTTCTTTTTCGTCGTCTTTGACGAAAAGATGGCCATGGAAAACTCGGCCAGACATAAATTCACTCCTTTCCAGTCATATGAATCATCCGACGTATGTGTTTCTATGAAGCCTGCTTCCTTCTTTTTCGTCGTCTTTGAAGAAAAGATGGCCATGGAAAACTCGGCCAGACATAAGTCCACTCCAGTCATATGAATCATCCGACGTATGTGTTTCTATGAAGCCTCTTTCCTTCTTTTTCGTCGCCTTTGAAAAGAAGATGGCCATGGAAAACTCGGCCAGACATAAATCCACTCCTTTCCAGTCATATGAATCATCCGACGTATGTGTTTCTATGAAGCCTCTTTCCTTCTTTTTCGTCGCCTTTGAAAAGAAGATGGCCATGGAAAACTCGGCCAGACATAAGTCCACTCCAGTCATATGAATCATCCGACGTATGCGTTTCTATGAAGCCTGCGGCCAGACATAAGTCCACTCCAGTCATATGAATCATCCGATGTATGTGTTTCTATGAAGCCTCTTTCCTTCTTTTTCGTCGCCTTTGAAAAGAAGATGGCCATGGAAAACTCGGCCAGACATAAATCCACTCCTTTCCAGTCATATGAATCATCCGACGTATGCGTTTCTATGAAGCCTGCGGCCAGACATAAGTCCACTCCAGTCATATGAATCATCCGACGTATGTGTTTCTATGAAGCCTCTTTCCTTCTTTTTCATCATCTTAGAAGAGAAGATGGCCATGGAAAACTCGGCCAGACATAAATCCACTCCTTTCCAGTCATATGAATCATCCGACGTATGTGTTTCTATGAAGCCTCTTTCCTTCTTTTTCATCATCTTAGAAGAGAAGATGGCCATGGAAAACTCGGCCAGACATAAATCCACTCCTTTCCAGTCATATGAATCATCCGACGTATGTGTTTCTATGAAGCCTCTTTCTTTCTTTTTCATCGTCTTAGAAGAGAAGATGGCCATGGAAAACTCGGCCAGACATAAGTCCACCTCCTTCTAGTCATATGCATGGAAAGCTCAAACTCGCTGCCAGAATGCGTGACCATTCCATAAAAATTAACTTCCTGCGTTGTACCTCGACACCCAGAAACACCATTGATAATTTGTTGGATCTTGTGGAATAAAATGAAGCATATGAGTGAAAAAAGTAATAAAAATGAGGTTTAAATGAGGACGACAGAGTCATGAAGCAAGCACTTTTCCTGGATAGATTGTTAGTTACGTAAAAATGAAAAGTGGAAAAAAAACGTCACTGTCAAACTCACTTGCAGCTTCATCAACGAACCGTTGAATAGGAACGATTCAGAATGTCTATCTTGAGCAAAAAATATGATGTAGGTGGCTACCTCGTGAAGCGCAAGATTGGGAATCCTGGCTGAGATTTATAACTGTAGAAGAAAAAAGCGTTCAAGACATTTTTGCAGTAAATCATTTAGTGGCCTATAGTATTCACTAGGATCTTCCTTGAAATATTGGTAAGGTATTGGAAGAATTTCGTAGAATCTCGCTACATTATTACACTAAACGTCGGAGTCACTTTCACCACTAACAGCCAAAGTCCTGGAAGAATCAGAAGGACAAGCAAAAAACCACCTCCCAAACTACATCGAATGGCTGATGTCAGGGTAGGTCAGAAAACGCTATTGTACTGTTATCTCCGAAATCTATGAAGAGCCATCCTCAACAGCTAGTTAACATGTCAATGAGGTCCGAAGGTTACATACTTGACCAATCGCCAAATCCACACACGAATCCGATCACTTGAATGGATGATAGTTTCATGACAACAAAATCCGTCCAAGAAGCACTGGTGTCCCCACAAGTGAATGATTTGAAGAGATGTTTTTGCATATGAGTTCCTTCCGCAATATGAACATTTCCAAATAAATGGCTTGATCTTGTCGTTGAAAAAACATGGCAAGCTTTCGTTCCAGAGTTTTCTTTTTTCCAGAGGGATATGATAGGTGGATTCTTTCTTGGCTTCTTCCTGGAAATTTTTTGGAGCAAAAAGCATTAAATACTTTTTAATCAAAAGATCCTTCTGAACTTGTTCAGCTTTGTGTCGAAAATCTTCACTATATGGTAACACGCCTATATCAGAATAAGAGGAGATGCTAAAGCACCTTAAGTGTTGTCCCAACTACGCCAAGTAGCTGCGGAAGCATATGGCGAAGTGGCTATAGATGTTCTTAAAGGCACACAGGGCTGTTGGTTCAATCCGTCGACACTGCTAAATCGAGAATTCCATTCGCTGACGTCAGCAAATTAGTATCAGAGAGGATTTGAGGGGATAAAAACATTGGACTGAACATCGGTATACTACTCCAGATCATAGTGTCAGCCAAATATTCGTCCAGAAACGTCTGCAATGTTAAGAACGGAGCCAAATACATGTAATTTCTCTCAAGAATTGACAAACAGTAAAGGTTTTTGTAGCATAGCCTTACGGACGCGCGTTGCACAGTGATCGGAGACGTCCTGCGTCCTACACATGGGATCGATCCCAACGTCCCAAGCCCACCAAGCCTTCCATCCTTCCGGGTCGGCAAATTGGTACGATACTTGTTTGGAGGAATAGCAGTGCTCGTTCGATAGATCGGTAGGCCACCGTGAGTCATTGTAAAGCCCAAATATGCATTCAATCGCCTCCAACGATGCCCAATGAGGTCGAATCCATGGTGCATCCCTAAAAGGGTTGATCAATTCTGAGAGCTTTATCCATCTATTTTCTGTCCTTTATTAACCATATTCCCTTACCCCTTCATTGAATTTACCCTTTAGTACCGACACACTCAGTTCGGCAGAAGCCAGCAAGGTCCCCAATCGTCTATTTCCATTTTTCAGGTAGTCCTTCAAGATAGGAAGTCGGTCGTCGAAGTTACAAAGTATTTAGTTTTCTTTCTACTAAAAAAGTTGTCGCGAATAAACGACCCATTTATCTGGGCTAAGTTCATCTTGTGATTCGCTTTCCATTCAATTAAATCTGTTCCGTACATCAATTTTCCCACTTTCAATTACACGAAAACGATTTCTTCTAACATCATCTGCTCGAGAAATACTGCATTCGATAACGTTGATTGGACGATTTTCATCATGCTTTCCGGATTTTCCAAGATTCCAAGGCACAAAATAGAAGAGAACGCGATGACGTCGATAGGAATGGATTCAGTGGAACCTGCATATGCTCATCAAATGCCACATTCCTCTTCTTCCATCTTAACTTTTCATAGAAGTCAGAAAAAACTATTACTAGATGATTTGGTGAAATTTCCGAAATTTAACATTTCTTCTTGGAAATTAAAACCAATGAGATCCTGTTAAAGCGACGAATTTAAATAAAAGGCTTCAGCTCTGGCTCAAAAATCATGTGTGTTTAAAAATGTGAGGTTTAAATTACCAAGTTAGCTTTCACTATTTCAACCTAATTCTTTTTCTAGTGTTTTCTAATTCCTCATTCCACTTGGTGGGACGTGCTCACCTCTACGGATCCTTTTTCCTAATTTTTTTCTTTTATTTTTTCCTTTTAAAATAATGCTTGACTAGTCAGAGCAACGTAATTACGGTATCGTATTCCAAACAAACATATCTCATTTTATAACGCACATCATTATTTTAGATAAGAGTTGTTAGAACTCTTCAGTTTTTATTAACAAAAAACTCATGTTTTCTCATTCCTCATGGACATTAAAAACCCAAGTTTTGGATCATAGCAGACTCTCCTATTCGTTCGGGCGATTTCCAGCAACAACACAACTGCATCACTGATGTTGTTGACGGTGTTCTAACAGCGATGGAGATGGTGTTCTCAGAGTGCTGAGCATTAATGTTGACGCGAATTGCCTGGAGTGGACGAGTTGTCGGGCTGCCAGTGTACGAGCTCCACCGTCTCTTCATAGATGACCATCGATGGAAACGAGTTCGAGGAACAATAGCCCAACAGCTCTACCACCATCATATAGCCACAGAAGCAAAGAAAAATGAAAAATCTGAAAACTAGTTCAATATCGTAGTTCTTATTACAAGAACGACAGAACTTTTAAACATTTTATTGCAAAGTTCTCATTCGAGCTAATATCAAAGCAATAAGTCATAGTAATAGTAAGAAGCAAAATACCAATGACTGCAGCTTAGCTCAGCACTACGTAGGACACATTGCTTCTTAGGAAAATAAGTGTTAGGACGCCTTGGAAAATTATCAGTAACTTTCTATATATGGATTAATACCATTATCCATTAGATTTTACTAGTTAAAAAATAAGACATTTGTATGAAATAATCGACCGTAAATAATCTAAAGGTTCAAGTTAGTGTCTGGGATATCGTATTGATCCAATCTATAGCATTATTTTAAGAAGAAATTTCAGAAAGTCTAAAATATTAGAAGAGCTTTGATTATAAGATTTGTGCCCCCAGATCAACTCCGCCGACGGGTGATTGCTGATGGAAGCATTAGGAAGAAAACTAGCTGAGAGCCACACAAAGCAAAGGCCTCAGTGGTGCAGTGTGTTATACGCGAGCCCTGAAAAGGGTAATCGTGGTTCGATCTGGCTCTCTGTCCAAGTTCTGTGAATATCTCAGCATATTTGTGGTTGCATTTCACATCATACCCTACCGTGAAAAGTTAGAAGAACACTGAAATCTCACACTCCTGTAGCGCATAAGTTAGAGGAGCCCTGTATTACACACATGGTCATGGGCTTAACCAATCACTACTGGATGACCAAGCTCGCCATCACTCCGGAATTGGGAAAACAGCAAAGTATGCATTCTTTCATCATTACTATGCCACGAATAGAATCGTATGCATGAGTATTCCTGAGAGGTTCTTGAACACCGGACGATTCTGATTAAGTTACTTCATTAGCTGATTTCGTGTTTCATACTTGACAGACACCTCACACTACAAGATAGAGAAAGAGGAATATTTCAAATTTTTTCAGTTATGTGTCCACAGCGCGAAAGTTGGTGGTAGATATGGCGCTGAACACTTGACACTTGACACTCACTGGCTGTGCGGGCTCCAGTATAATCTCCATTTTTCGGAGATTTGCTGGTAAAGCCATGTGGTTCCCTGGAGTTCCGAGGTCTGCCTGGCCAAAGTCTGCTCCATGTCTTCACCACCACAAGCAGCTGCAGTCTTTGTGGATCAGAGGAAGATTTGCCACCATGCGACTTTGATACCAGGACGGTGGTGGGTCCTGGTATTGGTTTACTCTTGGTGCTGGACAAATGCTGTACAAGTTTGGTAATAAATATAGCTTTGTATATGACGAAGCATTTGCCAAACAGTCTTCTTTTCTCTAAAGTGACATAAATTCTGATGTCGGCAATTTTGTTCTACCAACTTTAGTAGCTCCTCAGTACCGCAGAAACTAAGGTGTTCATGTGTAATCAATTTGCCCTGAGTGTAGAAGAGTTCATTACCTCCAAAAAGGATATCCAAACGTTCACTTTCTTATTTCAAAAATTCTGTTAAGTGTGAACTAACGCCATTACTCAAAAAGATAACTGTTATAGTCTATGACAGTGTGCTGTTCCTAGGTTTGCCATACTCAACAGTGGATTCTTTGCAGATGGCAAATCTACTTCCGATTCAACCGGCTACTGTATGAGATGGTGACAATGGATCTTTGGAGAAACAAATTTCCCAATAATTCGAAGTGAAGCGCAGTTTCGTTAGTATTTAAGTGAGTTAATAGTTTTTTTGTGAAATATTGTTATTGCTCTTTGCTAACCGATAATGATAACTACTTCTTCAGGATTGATTATCCGTGAAAAACAAGTCACTGTCACCTGACAATCATAACTACCAACCATCAGCACACTGCATAAAAGGGCATCATCGAGTGAGTATGCCTCATTCGAGAGATGGTCCGCTGAGGAATACATAACTCAATACGAAGGCGAAGACATCACGTCGAGACGAAGACGAACCGTGGACCACCGACTCGAATCGTCGGCTCCAATGAAGACGAAGACGTCGAAACGTCAGCCGAATAAAATTGCTTGTCAACCACGTGCTAAGTTCATCAAGAATGAATACATGAGTTAATGGTTTTCTTTAATTCAAAAGAAGTGAAGGAAATACCTCACTAGATAGTTGGTAACTATTTGCATAACTTCTTTAGAACGACAGCTATCTATGAAATGGTGAAGACATGACGACGCATAAATGAATAATCGAATGGATAACCTGATTTTGTCGTTCTGAATGATGAGCAGCACACAAGCAAAAGTATTCGTCAAGTTGTCGGATAGAACAATGAAATTACATCCCGCACAGCTCTCTAGAGCGTAACGAGTAAATGAATTGGTTCAAGGGTTCTAACTTTTACATGAGAATCAGGAGTATCAAGCAGGAAAAACCACGTTAGAAAAGTTGGGATATCGAACATTTATGGACGGAAAAGCAAAAAAAAAAAGCTTCAACTAACCTCTTCGTGTTTCTTTTACTCAAGAACTTCATATAAACTCGATAGAATTGATATTAATTAGTTTATATGAACTCACTAACTCATTAAGAAGAGCTATCACAGAGACAGTATTTACTCAACCGTGCACATATTGCAATTTGCCGTATATCCCTGAACGTCTAAGCCCCAAAAGTTTACACATAATGTATCGATTAAAGCATTAAAGCTCACATTGTATCCAATACTGTGGTTTTGTTCTTATAATAGGCTACCAGAACCCACTAAGCTACTCTTGCACGCGACAGGAAAAATGGAAGACTTATTGGCGCCCACTGGAATCACTCGCGGATCAACAGGACTACAGGTGGTACAGATCAATAGGCTACTCACGTTCTATTCCCAATACAATAGGCGAAGTTTTTCGATTTTTTAAAGTTTACGAATGAACAACAGAATCAGCAAGATGACTGTGAATTGTAATCTACCATAATACAATATGTTGTTTTAAAATGGATTTCGATAACAACGAAGAATGAGGGGAAAAGCTTACCATCCCTGTCAATACTGGGCTGCGTCATATATTCCACTCCATACGTAGCATCGTAGCTGATTAAATGCATATTCAGCCCAATGAATTCATTTCCGTGTCAGCCAAATGTGACCACCTAGTGCAGCTAGTGTTTTTATCCTCTCACACTGACCTCGTACCAATTTGGAAACCCTGAAGGAATGGAGGGCTTGATTTGCAGGAATTGTACGACCGAACCAAGGACAAGGTCTCTGCAGCAGGGCACCTCAAGAACTGCGCTCGGAACACCTGCTACTTAACGATTTTTCACGGCAGGTTATGAAGCTGAGATATTTGAAAAACTTTCCGGAGGTGTCTGCGGTGGAGAACGAACGTGTTTTCACCCTTTCCCTGGCCTAAGGCATTCACCACCACACCATACAGGCTCTTTGGTTCGGCTGTCTTCCAGCTAGTTCTATCGGTCAGTGCCATCAGCAGCAGTCGCACGTCAACGGGATTGATCTGGTTACCGTATTAAAAGTTTCCTATTCGTTATGACCACAACAGGATTGCGATTGAATATCTATTACGATAGCTCAAAATAAGGTATGCAAAAAGTCAGCAGCGTTGAGTGTGTTTTCCTTCCTTTGACCTTTTCATTCTCGAAGTCTCAAATTAGACATTAAAGATAAGAGCTTTTCAGCGGACACTGTGAACTTCCAGTTATTAACTCAATATCGCAGTGGAATATTTCGCTAGAGATTTAATAGGTCACACAGGTCGACGGAGTCAAATTCCGTAGAGCATTCTTTAGGAATTTCTTCAAGATTCTTCCAATGTTTCCCCATCCTGTGCCATTGAATTTCCTGTTAGAAAACTAATCTTTAGCTTAAAGTGATCAGCTGGAGTGTAGCCGTCAAACTTGATGCTTTTCCTTGTTTTGCTGTCAATTAGCTTCTTGTGGAGATGCAGTAATGAACTTTTGGTTGTAGAAAAATAGCGGTGTTATCTGATGTTATCTTTGATTGAGGCCATTTCACATGGCATTCACGTAGTGCTTTAAACACAAAAGTGACTAATTTTTTTTCCAAACATCACAGATTTTTTTAAAACAAGTTACGGCCCAACTGAATTTATGCAAAGAATGAGGAGTAATTATAGATATCCAAAAAAAGAACACAAAATTGCTCTGCTATGTCAAGTAGGTAGAGGATTAAAAAATGAGACTTTCGGTGTTCATCAGTCCCTATGGGATCGGCCATAAATCCGTCATCACTCGTATGATCGTGGAAGTGATTGAATGCATATTCGGCCAACAAAATTGTCTGCGGCAGCCTACCGACATATAGATCAAGTGAACGTTTCTGTCCTCCTGGATAAGTTTGATTACAATCTACCGAGCCTGGAGGGATGAAGAGGTATGGCGTCAAACCAAAGGCCTCATACGTATAGCAGTGCACCTCTAACCACTCTGCTACATATGTCAAAATTAGCTTACACTTCAATCTATAGGGATGGAGTCTAACACATTTTGGATTGCGACAATCGAAGACCTATAATGCACGTACACAAATGACTTCTTCGTCCTGAAATATGAATTTAAGTGGAAGAAGCGATTTTGTCACAACATGAATTCCGCTCCTATTGCGGCATCTTCTTAGAAATCACATAATTCCCAGTAATCACATTCATTTCTAGGACTCCAAGTACCCATTAAACCAATATATAACATAATAAATATTACGATAATAAACAATAGGTAAAAAGCAGAAATCATGGGCTTCATAAAGAGGGAAAGTCCTCAACAGCCCAGCGGAGTGTCGAATAGTTGTTGATAAAAGTTCTTACTACAATCCTCAATTTTATAAATATTAAGCAAATAAAGGATAAAGGATGAAGCTCTTGGCGTTGATCAATCCCTGAACGATGAGCCATGCATCCAGACAAGTCTGGTACTAATTTGCCGACCACGGAGGGATGGAAGGCTTGGTGGGCCATGGGCGTAGGAATCGATTCCACGTGCGTGTCGGAGTGGCGCCCCCAACCACTGCGCCACACGCGCACTTTACAGTTCAGAAGTTATCGTGCATGGTTTCGTACATTAAGCAAATATGAAAGAAAAAGGGAAATGTCCGCATTTTTTGACCAACCCTTTTTCAACAGATTCCAAACCAGGTGTTGTTAAGCCTATGTTCGTTTGACATGTATCTTTAACACAATCTTGACGACTTCTAGTTTTTCGCTGCGAGCTCTGTGCTTCATATATGACACTCATTATAGCCAAAATGCCCAACTCTCTCCTTCCCCGCTAAAAGAAATAGGAATCGGGCGCCATCCTTATCCGAAACGGTTGTTGTGCTACGCTATCGGTACAAAGAAAACTAGTAGCCTCGGAACTCATGAGGGATAGTGGTTCGAGAAGCAGAAAAATCTTAACACCTTCCTCTCTACCTCAATAGACGTACTCTCGTTACTTTTATATTCTGCTTATCAGCAACATTCTCTGCAATACTCGTGATAAGCACTAATAAACTTGTCCCAAAAAGATTTTTTAGCATAATAATAGAAATAATAATAATAAATATAATAATATAGTAATAGTGGTAATAATAGTAATAAAACTAACAACAATAATAATATCTCAAAAATCTACTTCCCTATAAACTTCGCGTGGTTAGTCAACCGACTTTCTTTAACCCCGGTATGGCTGATTAACCATACCGAAGATAGCATCAAGTGCAAAACGTGCGTAAAGATAAACAGACGGGAGAATGCGAATCATGAACGAAACTGCTTCACAAATGAGTCATATATGAATCAAGCCAGCACCAGATGTGAAGATCTGAGGGCCATTGTAAAAGAAGATTATCATGCCGTTTTGGCATCGGAGTAGGGAACATTTCGCTCTGGTATTGCGGTCGTATCGCTTCGATCCTTAATGACGTCCCGTCCGTCTACGAGTTGATCGCCTCTCGCCTTAATCTTATGCCACATGCATTGGTGGCGGAAAGCGGAAAGGAGTGATGGGATTTCCGATATTACTTTTTCGAGTTGTACAGGATTCCTCTCCGGAAATCCCGGAGCTGCCTTTAAGATCGTTCATAGCGTCTTCACGACGAGCAATAACCGGTGCTTCAAAATTTAAAGGTGATTTATTACAATGTAACAATTTTATTACCAGATATCCCATCTACATAAGGTCCATTCAGCAAAGACTCTCGAACTGAAATGTCAAACTAGTGGCCAGACGTGACGACCATAAAATTGAGTGATGAATCCTAAGTTGTACTTTACAGCCTGAGAATGCTCCTACAGTGAAGCCACACAGACTACTGAAGGAATGCTTAAAGTTTTTGAAATATCCTTAGAATTAATAGATTAATTACTACTACCAAGTAGTAGATATTCCTGTCCTCATATGAACTGGTTGAGCTGACTGAAATATTGAATGCTGGGTTTTGTACCATTGATGAAAAACTATGCTACGGCGTCTACATGTCTCCACCGGCCACCGGATCATGTGGATCAGCGGAAACTGTGTGGCTTGATCAATCCGAATTCCTCCAGGACAAGTGTCGTTCGCCGAAAATCGCTAATGTGGCCTCAGGAAGAGAATCAAAAACGAAGAGCGGTTCAGACACATTAACAAGCTTTCTATGAAAAAAATGCGTGGTCGCAAATCATGATCATTTCCCACGAACAAATGTGTGGAAGCATGTGTCAAATCAAATAACATTCGAAATATCGCAGCCCGATCACTAGAAAAATGAATGACTGCTAGACATCTAAGCCACACTATGTCACATGCCGAATGTGTATCCTGCGAAAAGAAGAAAAAAAAATGAAAAACATGTTGACAAACGAGATTGGATTACTGTGGAATAAAGTGATCGGTGCACGCAGTACTAAGCTCATCGTTGAACCCACTGAGCTGACACACTGAGAGCACTTAGATTATGGATACTCACTTCTCATTTGTCATTTCAACGGTACTGGACGCAATGTTACTTCACTTATTATTGCTATAAAGCTGACATCCTTGTTCGCTGGGTTGCCGTCAACTTTACTTTTCCAGGCTCTGAAGAGGGCCAAATCCACCGAAACGTCAGCTTTACCGAAATAGAGAATAAAATAGCACATCTCTTTCATCAACGATCGAAAATCAAAGATGCCGTTCTATACGCCAAACAGTCGAAGATAAGGTGGGCCGGACACATAATGCGTGTGAATGATAACCGATGGACAAGAGCTGTTAGTGACTGGATTCCTCGGGATGTCAAACGTACTGCAGGAAGACCACCGACCCGATGGTCAAAGTTCTTCACGAAAAGCCTAGAAGAAAGATATGATGTTCGACGAGTCTCTAAAGCGAGCAGAACCCACTGGGCTACTCTTGTACGCGACAGGGAAAAATGGAGGATTTACTGGCGTCCGCTCGAGTCACTCGACGATCAACGGGACAACGGGTGATACAGGTGATACCCTTCCAGGCTCTGAAAAAGGCGATGCTGCCGAAACGAAGCTGTTGATCATGTAATGGCCATCGAATTTTTCGTCTTTTTGTAAGTGTTACTGAAGTGTTTGGCGTAATAAATTGAATATCAGTATACCCTTCCAGGTTCTGAAGAAGGCGATACCGCCGAAACGTCTACTGCTGTATTATATTGCATGTCTTTCTATGGAAATGAATATATGCTGTATAACAACCTCGCGATTGCTGAACAAGAAAACAATGTATTCATACTCCAATGCCGAGGTTAATAGAAAGTCGATCCTGGGAACTGTTACAAGAACTACTAGATGAGTTTTCTAAAGAATATGTTCGTTCCAATATTATTCAGTCACCGACCACAACAAATGCAACCACTGAGCTATAAGTATAAAACAGTGTAGAAAACTGTACACTTGGGGAGTCTTCATATACTTAGAAAACAAAAAATGTGATAGTCTGACAAAGGGAACTTTTTATTTGCTACCTACCATAATTTGTCATGGCTGGGTATGATTCGAAATACAAACACACTAATGTCGAGATATAACGCGAACGCGTTAACCCTCGGAAAGGCAAATAGCGCGATCGTTCCCCACCGCAGACACCTACGGTCCGGAGTTTTGCAAATATCTCAGCATCATTGTGATCGTCTTATAGTTTCAAGAAGAATCACTCTCAAGCTCTGAAAGCTTGTTTTTCTTCTTTCGCAAAGCAAAACACATTTCTCTAAAAAGCGTTTATAAATTGCAAGAAATATTGGAAAAAATCAATATCTTAGTCCCTGAAAGCTTTCGTGAGTATCTCTGCAGAGTTCAAACAGGTTTTTTTTCAATGAAAATGCACTCAACTAGATCAAATAAAAATTATCTTTCCTTTGCAGGAATAAAAAGGTAAAATAATACCGAAAAATATCACTACTAATATGTGATGTTGCTGGTTTAGATTAAACATGGAAGTGAAACGAAGAAGCCTATTAACACAGACAACAAACTTTGCTAATCTCTACTTTTTATTTATTCCACCCAACATTACACATTGTGCAAATTCCAATACTTCTTTCACTCGATTCGTTCTTTTGCATACGTCATCCATGATGGTCTTAGGATTCGCGGGCGGATTAGGCACACACTTGAGAATGTTTCCGCCTTCTTCACGAAGGTCAATGGATGCTGGTTGAGTTGATGCTCCCTGGAATCCTAGAGTAGCCATACTGCCGGATTTTCAGGTAATCACCACACTAGCAGTAGCCGGTGTTTGTGAGTCGGAGAGTGTGAGAGGAGCTTTCCCACACGAGTCTAACATCAATTGCTCCGGAGGGATGAGGTCATGGCCGGGTAGTGGAGACCGAGTGACTCCATCGGACACTATTGAAATCGCTATTAGCCCCTGCCATATGCCAAAGCTACTCAGAAACTTCAACCACTGGAAGGACACGAAACGCTTCATATTTTTGAAATGATGCCTTCATTTCTACTGTTATTGGTAACAGTGTAGCTATGTGTAGCTTGTCAAACTCTATCATAGAAAACTGTAAAAGATGTGGCACGAATTCAGCTCCATTCCTAACACTGTAGAGTTGATCGAGTTCAAAATTTGTCCCTGAAATGATTTGCAAGGACTGATGTATCAAGCCAATATTTTCAATCCTACCAGACATTTCAGACACCAATTTGTCAATCGTCGAGAAGTGGAAGGTTGCTGAGCCCGGACTAGGGGCCAAACTAGCGACCACGCTTGTATCGCAGAGTACTTCTAATCTCTGCGCTACACGCATTGCGATTGTACTAAGCCTAACAATATCATCAAAAATAATAATGTAAACGATGTGATATTTCGGGATCTTTTAAAATCGTCGCACCACCATAAGTCCCTCTTCACTGCTGAGATAAACAAAGTGAAATGAAGGAAATAATCACCAAGGATATATAATTAAAAATAAAAAAAACACGAAGATCCTCTGAGCCGCGGATCAGGACGAGTTAACATCCTTTCATCACCAACACTTTTTAACTTACTTCATCCATTTTACATATTTATATTATTACATTAAGTATAGCTTGCCGTTTTTAGCTCGCCGCTTAATTAGTTTAATACTTACAAATAAATTATACAAGTGAGAACTCATTGAGTGATGGCAGCGTTAGATAAAAAACTAGCTGAGTGAAACGCAGAGCAAGGGCCTCCGTAGCACAACGTGTAATGCGAAAGCCCCCGGAAAGGGAAATCGTGGTTCGATCTGGCCTGGGATCCACGTTTGGCGAATATCTCAGCATCGTTGTGATTGTAACTGTTGGGTAGTTGGATGATGGGTGTAGGAATGATTTTCAAGGTGAGACGGCAAGTGGATCGTCAATTTAAAGGATAACGATCAATAGTCGACGAGAAATTGCATACGCACACCAAATTTCTCACGTTATGAAAATCCAGATATTTCAGTTTATTACTTAATGGCTATAAGTAATCAAACTATATGTAGTCTATTCTGTCACTGATGAGCTCACTAGAGGTTGATAGAAAAACGGGGAGTATTTGAAAAATAGAAAAAATGAAGGCAAATACAAAATAGGAAAATATATAGTAACACATAATAAATATAAAACAAGGACGAATAGCACAGTGTAGTGATACCGGTGATTACGAACACGATGCTAGCTTGATGCCGCCCTGAGCTCACCAGGAGTCCCATCCTTCGGGGTCGGGAACAGGAATTGTCCGGAAAAAATAACTCCCTGCAATCCATCTGGGAACGCTATAGCACGGCTATCATGGAGCTCCAGTGAGAATGGACTCGACTGGCATACCATGACATTCAAGATAAAATAAAAAACCTTAGGCAGCAGTCGAACCCAAAGCTTTTTGTACCTTCGAAGATGATGAATGCGGGAAACGAATCGAATGTGAGAAAAGTTGGGATCCGCACAGTAGATGTGAAGACGGGTAGTATAAAATCAAAATAAAAATAAATACAAAGTATGTAATAGCAGTGTGATAAATGCATGATAAGATGGTTATTAAAAAATAAAAAATGTCCCAATAAGTATTCAGTACTATTTAGTACTTCAACCAAGAGTGCTTCTTTATTAGGTAAATCGTATTTAACATTATTTTACATCGTTCGCACAACCTCGTTGTTGATAACACTTGTAAAAAAGCGCATAGTAAGAAAAACACCTGGAGCAGTACTTTGTTCCTCTACTTGCTGTGAAAAGAGGGAACATACATGGCTACATAGGAACGAAAAGGAAGGTACTTCGCAATGGAAACCTGAGGAAGGAAAAATGAATCAACTAGTAGTAAGTTCGGAAACGAGGTATCATGTGAGTATCAGTAAAATTTCACCAGAGATAAGGACATAGACCGAAAATCCATTCATATCCGAACACGATCAAGTTGTGAAAGTCTATCGTTGATTTCTTATCTTCCTCACTTCCAGACGGAAAGGTTTCGTCATCGTGAAATTTCCCATTAGATACTAGGAGAAGTAGGAAAACAAAAAAGGAAAATGTACATTCCACAATTTCGTGTAAAGTGGAAGAAAACAAATAGGAAGTATTTAAAAAAGAAACAGGAAATGATGAAGTGGAAGAATTAAGGAAAGTGAATGAATCGTGAAAGATAATGGGATTTGTGATGATTCGTTTGACGAGTACTTAAGCTCTGAATACAGCGATGTGAGTTAACGAGAAAGATGATAGTGATTTACTGTTTTTCTTTGCAAATATGAGGTTGTTGCTATATTATTTATTAATACTGGCTAATGTTTCAGCGCATTTCGCCTTTTTCATCAGAACATCGAAGGGTCACGTTAACTACCGACCTAGTCACTTCAATCAAACTTAAAACGAAGCAGTTTCTTCACATTCACCGTACTCTACAAATCGTCCAATGAATATTCCACGTGAGGAGTAACCGCAAAGAGTTCACATGGATGGGGCAATGATCCACTTTCACGTCAAAATATCAGTTTGAGATATTATGTGAGATCATGTACGATAAGGAGGCATTCCTATCTGCTGTTCATTCTTGGATTCTTAGAATTAATCCAGAACGCTTCGAGGATTTCACAAGCACGTTATGCCTTTTTCGAAAGAAACTGCCTTCTATTTTTAAAAGCTCAAATTAAGCTATCCGGAAACGGCTACACTATCAAGTGGTATCGAAAGCCAAATAACAAAGAAGTACTTGTCCATCACCTCTCTTCTCACCCTTCGCACACAAAAAGGGTGCTTGTGAGAGACATCTATTGAACATGCACCAGTGCGTGCACGAGAAGAGAACAGAAAAACCCCTGAAATTGGAGTGGCGAGTAGCGATTTCCAATAGCTACCAAAAGCTACCTCTTCGGAATAGGTTGCGAGGAAGAACCAGAGCTCCTAAACTGTCTAGAGAGAATAAAGGTCTCATTTATCCTCCCTTCATTTCCAACGAAATAAGGACAGCTATAAAGCGATACTTAAAAAGGACAGGTCTAAAAAAGTAGATAGTAGACTGAATTATCACAAGCACTCTAAGAGATTAGCTAGTTCGAATCCTCTTTGACGACCGTCTGTATACAACACAAAGGGCACGTGTGCCAGAGTGGTTGGAGCCTTCCTGCAACACACACGTGGAATGGATATTCGCGTCCATGACCCACCAAGCCTTTCATCCCTCCTGAGTAGGCAATTTGTGGCACCAATTGCGGACTTATCTGAGAGGATAGCACCACTAGCTCAAAACATCGGTAAGCCACCGTAAGTCATTGTAAAAGCCAGATATCCATTCAATCACCTCCAACGATGCTTAATGAATTCGAATGCATGGCGCATCGCTCAGGGATTGATCAACGCCAAGAGCCTTATCCTTTATTTGCTTAATATTTATAAAATTGAGGATTGTAGTAAGAACTTTTATCAACAGCTATTCGACACTCCGCTGGGCTGTTGAGGACTTTGAATGAATTCGAATGCATGGCCCATCCCTCAGCGATTGATCAACGCCGAGAGATTTATCCTTTGCATACAACAAAAAATGTATAATTTATCCTAACGGTAGAGACTTAGCTGCATGAGTTCGGGTACGGTTTTCCTTGTAAAGCCTGCTGTGCCTAATATCAGCGAAAGTGTCGACCGCTCCATGTGCGTATAAGAGAGCACCTATTCGACAAATTTGCGGATAACCCAAATACTCTACTAGGAGCATACGACACAGAGACATAACATAGATTTTGAAGTAGGAGTGACCACCCTCAGACAGGAATAGTCTAAAACTTCAGCGCGTAAAACCCTCACAGCATTCTCGGTAAATTCCGAGAATCCAAAGTTGAAGTTGGAATAAATCCTTTGTTATCAGACGTGATCTCAGAGAATATCTCAGGCTGACACTTTAAAGTAAGAAAGGCAGGCCATTTATTCATATGAATATTGCACGATCAGTTTATGTATACGTGGAATACTCAGTGGAAGAGTCATAGAAAACGATGAATGTGTGAGGAAGTTGTTTCATTTTCAATGCATTCAAATTTAAGTATCGCGGGTTTACCATTGAGGTTATTGAGGTGTCTGACTGAACAGGTTGCAGTTAACTTGACCTTTCCAAACACTAAAAAAGGCGAAATCCGCCGAAACGTTAGCTATTATGAGAAACGGAGAAGAAGATGAAAGATAGAGAAAGGCGATTTAAACGCGATCTGAAACTCAAGTAACCGTAACCCTTCTGCACTATCTTCCATTGCTTCTACTTTAGAATATCTTTCGTACTAGAGAATGTTTTTCCTGATAAGAAATAGGCACCTGAAAGTATTGCTAAGTTGGGATAGTTTTAAGTGTCGACCGTACTGACCTCGGCTATGGCATATTAGGGGGACTATTTCAGAAATTGAATAAAATATCAGGCTGGTAAACAATGACTACACAATCTGTTACCATGAATTTCATGAAAGAACTTTGCAATGAAGGATCATTTTTCGAATTGCTGATGTTTATTTCTTACCCATGGATTCGCCGTACAATACTTTTTCTGAAATTTAGTATACAATGACTCATAGAAATGACCCATCGAAATCACAAAAATCTCGTCCTTTCACTTCATGAATTCAAATTAGCCATAAATCAATGGCTTTTTTATATTTTATACTGGTCGAGCAATTCACATTGGTGTCCTGATAAAGCCGGGCTGAAGCGTTCCCAATTGGACTACGGAGAGTGATTTTTCCCAGACAAGTACGGTACAAATTTCCAGACCCCGGAGGGATGAGAGGCTTGGTTGGCGTGGAGCGGAATCGAACTAGCACCACGCTCGTGATGACCGACATCACTACCAAAAGCAACGGTAGTGGCTTGAAATGTCACTGAACAATGGAAAATAAGGCCTCAAATGTTCATTGCGCAGATGATAGGAAATATTTCATAATAGAGATATAAGCCTTCGAAATGGAGAAGGTCAAGTGCTCTGATCAACAGTTTACAACAACCGTCTTAAGACGACCGTCGAAGATACTTCTCCAAAAACTACTTGAAGCATTCCAAGTTAATGGTGAACAGTCAACAATCATTCACCACATGGAAAGCAGTGGAAAGATGAATAAAGTCCATTGTTATTTGGATGTTGGATGTTATTTGAAATGGCAGCGAGACCGTCGTCAAAAAATTCGTTCAACGTATCTCTTACACTGGAAAAACGACTCTGTTCTCGATCGCATGGTAGAAGGTGAATCTGAAATCCTTATGGGAAACATTTGCACATAGTAAAGAGGCGTATTTCGAATAATAAAGCTTTTTGGACCCATTTATAGTCGAAGAAAGTTGAGATTCAAAATCATCCTGTCGTCTTGCGCTGACTGAAACACCCTTCATCGCCTGGTGAAGAAATCATTGGTAAGGTAAGTATGAAACTGAGGTCCAGTTCAGGATCGCAATGTAACAGTAGATAAGCAGTGCGCTAGTTTAACGTTTGCAGAAAAATCTCCAAATCGACCAATCCACGATGTGAGTCATAAGGGTACGGTAGTGCAAGAGAAAATATTGAGCTTATCAGTTATACACCAAAGAAGCGCTTCATTAAGCTGAGCTACATTTTTCTACGAAATAACAAATATTCAAGTGTTTGCAATGCTTAGTTTACTGTGTTTAGATTGCTCAGCTTACATGAGGCTGTTACAAAAGTTTTATTCGGCTAACATCTCGACGCCTTCGTCTTCCTAAGGGCCTCATTTGAACGGTGTTTTAGTAAAAAGCATCTGTCTCCATACGACGACAAAAATATCACAGCAGTGTACATGAAACACCGAGAGTACGACGAACGATGAACATCTACTTGGATCATCGGCTCTGACGAAGAAAGAGACGTCGAAGCGTTACCCGAGTTCAATTTCTGTAACAACCTCGTGTAAGCTAAACAATCCAAGCACATGTTGATTGATTATGACGAGGTTGAAGGAAAGTCGGGTTTTGAAATACTTAGTTCATTGTTCACCTTATCTGCTGATCTCAAATCCTCTCCGACTATTTCAGTTTTTTCGAAAATTTTCTGGATGGATTGATCGAATAAGCAACTTCATTGAAATGACTGATGAAAACATGGTTTAGTTTGTTTACAACAACGCTCAAGTTTACTTTACTGCTCTGACTAATTATCTTGGAGTCAATATCAACAAATTTTCATCCATCTTATTCCCATTTTTACGAAAACAGATCGCTACCATAGAAGCCTAATTCCACAGCGACACAAATTTTCCAGGTTTCCGACATACCGATGCTGACAACTTTGACTTAAATGTGTCCATTGATAACTGATAAATAAATCAATGATAAGTGGCATAGTTGACAGTAATGATGAACATCGTTCAGACGAGATTCATACCAGACTTGGAATATCAGACGAATAAAGAAAAAAGCTGAATTAAGTTTGAAAACTTCGCATTATCAAATGTTTTCGGACACTTTTATATCCGTCTGTAAACGTGATAAAAAGAGAGCAGAACATCTGTGAAAGAGTGCGCTGTTCCGCAAGAATAGCCAATATCAGCTTGATACGGACAGAAGATGAAAACTGCCCCTAGGGAGCGCGGTTTGACACATGAGCACAACGAAAACTCGTACATAATCCATGGCACTAACAACTTCTAGTATGACATTGGAAGATATACTGCAAAAGAAAAGAACCAACGAAATTTCTATATGGAAACAGTGTTCATTTTAGGAACTCTACGCTGCGCTGAAACAGACTTCTCATTGGAGATCACAGCCCAGTTTAAGCGACCTGGTCGATGTGACGTTTATACCAAAGAATTTACTCAATTCCAGGCTTTTCCTTTGACGGAAATTCCAGTAAAAGGCACTCATAAAAGTAAAACACACAAGATAATTATCTTTACAGCGAATCCTGGAAATTCGTCCATAAGCGGAGTTTCGATAATATCAACGTACTAATGTAAAACGCGTTTCACATATGATGAGTATGGAGAAAGACCAATAACCGTCGGTCTACATATATATATATATATGCATATATATATGATATATCCACGGATCTCCCTCATACGAGGGATCTGGAGCCGGTTAGTCGCGAGGCTACGTGGCGCGTCCCCAGGTGGCGGATAGGGGATTAATCGCGGACAAAAAGCGACCTTTCCTTCCCAGAGAGGTAGGTGGATACATGGCATGGACTCCCTGTTCCTGCTGCGCCGATCTGGCACATACTCTCTGTATTTGCTAGGCGTATTCATGCATGTGTGTGTGGGTGCGTTCTCGCTATACGCGGATTGTATTCTACGAGTCAATTCGGCTAAAAACCTCCAATCAAGTGACAGAGAAGTATACGACAGGTGGTTAGGAGTCGCCTTCAACAAATAAGCTCCATGTCCACTGTGGTAGAGCCTGGCAAGCTACCCGTGAGTATAACCAGCCCTCACGTTCAGAGCCCAGCAAGCTATACGTGGGTATCAAATATGCTAAATACAGTAAAAAAAAAACGGGCCTCATTTCCCTGACTCCGAAAGAGCCCCCAATTTCGCAGCGTTAGGTAGAACGAGTACGGAGAGGCTGCTAAAATCTCAGGGCCAATGGAAGGTGCCTGGATCAAGAACTATGGTGACGATCTGTACCTACAACGCACGTACACTTGTATCCGAGTCCTCGATAGAGGACTTGCTCATCCAAGCAACAATGATAAGTACGACGTCATCGGCCTGCCCGAGACGAGACGACGCCATCCATCCAAAACTGTCTATGACACTGGAAAGAACTGTTCCTCGGAACATGCAACAGTAGAGGCGTAGGCGGTGTCGGCGTTCTCGTCAACACGAGTTTGTCCATGAACATCGAATCATTCGAACAGCTTACAACCCGAATCTGACGTTTACGATTAAAAAGATGTGGATCAGTACCGGCTTTGACAATCCTCGTCATTTAAGCGCCAACATTAAACTATGACGAAGAAGAAGTCGAAGCGTTCTACATGGACTTGGAGAGGCTCTATAGAGAAGACAATACATTCTTCAAGGTCATCATTGGAGATTTCAATGCCAAGATGGTACCAAGAAGATCGTCTGAGGAACGTCACATTGGGACCCACGGATTAGAATGAAACGAACAGGGTGGGCGGCTCTCTGAGTTTATCATGGCGACCAAGATCATCCATGGTAACTCGCAATTCTAGAAGCCACACCCTCAACGCTGAACGTGGGAGTCTCCCAATGGAGACTCCCACAACGAAATAGATCATATTATAGTTAATAGAAGGTTTTGCCTAACCGATGTCACTGTTGTCCCACAATTCTACAAGGGATCAGACAACCGTCTCCTTCGTGCAAAATTTTATTTTTCGCGGAAAGGAGAAAAAGCAGATAAATTCAAAAACCGATGTCCCAGAACCACCATGAACTGGGACTTGTTCAACTCATTGGTCGGCTGTTGGGAAGATGCCGTTATCGACAAGATCGACGAGGAATACGATCGGCTCATTCAATATCTTCACGTTAGCGCCATGAAAGCTGAGAGTTCAAAGGTCACCAAGAGACGTCTGTCTCCAGAGACTCTAGAGCTAATACGCCAGCGTGGAATCGCACGAGCTGCGGGCAACCGCGAACTAACGTCCGAGCTGGCGAAACAGTGCAGACAGGCGATAAAAGACGATCTTAAAGAGAGAAGAGCAGCGGAAATGGTCGAAGCTGCAGAGGCTTGGAAAAGCATTCGCAAAGCCCGCCGAAGCTTCGCCAATTACAAGAACAAGATGATAGCACTCCGACGCCCAGACGGAACAATAACAGCGTCGAGAAAGGCAATGGAGAAAATCATCCACGAATGCTCTCACATCTCTTCAATAGCCACGTCCATCTCCCGTCTTATGAAATAAAAGAGGATGGATATGTTGTTCCACCGGTTCTCCCTTCCGAAATCCGACATGCCATTTCGTCGGTGAAAAATCGAACAGCACCAGGTCCGGACAGGATAAGATTAGAACATCTGAAGAACCTTCTGCCAGTCCTCATAAGCACACTGGCTCGGCTCCTCACACGTTACCTGTCCGAATGCAAAAACCCTACCCAGTGGAAGATAACAAGGCTCATTGAAGTATCGCGAGAGTACAAATGACCGCTCTGTCTCACTTTCATCGACTTACAGAAGGCCTTTGATTCAGTTGAGCTAGAAGCAGTCATGGAAGCCCTTGATGGTCAAGGAGTCCCTACTCAGTACATAGAGATTCTTCGTGAGCTGTACAAAAATACACAACCAAGATTTTACCATTCTACAACGATATTAACGTTGACGTCAAAAGAGGAGTTACGCAAGGCGATAAAATCTCGCCAAAACAATTTACCGCCACCATCCAGAACGTCATGCGAACATTGGGATGGGATAATATGGTAGTGGAAATCGATGGTCTGCAGTTACATCACCTTCGCTTTGCTGTCTTTATAACACCAGACATTAGCCAAGCGGAACGTTTGCTTTCGGACTTTAATAAAGCGTGTGGAAAGATTGGTCTTCGACTAAATCTCAAGAAAACGATGTTCATGAAGAACGGATTGGTTTCGTTTACCCCATTCACTCTCAACGGAACGAATATCTCCGAATGCTCCAGTTATGTCTATCTAGATCGGGAAATCAATATGATGAACGACTTAGCTCCAGAGCTGAGCAGAAGGAAACGAGCGGCTT
>MQTX01000131.1:257538-283662 GCA_009735665.1 Angiostrongylus cantonensis
AACATCTTCACGTTAGCGCCATGAAAGCTGAGAGTTCGAAGGTCACCAAGAGACGTCTGTCTCCAGAAACTCTTGAGCTAATACGCCAGCGTGGAATCGCACGAGCTGCGGGCAACCGCGAACTAACGTCCGAGCTGGCGAAACAGTGCAGACAGGCGATAAAAGACGATCTTAAAGAGAGAAGAGCAGCGGAAATGGTCGAAGCTGCAGAGGCTTGGAAAAGCATTCGCAAAGCCCGCCGAAGCTTCGCCAATTACAAGAACAAGATGATAGCACTCCGACGCCCAGACGGAACAATAACAGCGTCGAGAAAGGCAATGGAGAAAATCATCCACGAATGCTCTCACATCTCTTCAATAGCCACGTCCATCTCCCGTCTTATGAAATAAAAGAGGATGGATATGTTGTTCCACCGGTTCTCCCTTCCGAAATCCGACATGCCATTTCGTCGGTGAAAAATCGAACAGCACCAGGTCCGGACAGGATAAGATTAGAACATCTGAAGAACCTTCTGCCAGTCCTCATAAGCACACTGGCTCGGCTCCTCACACGTTACCTGTCCGAATGCAAAAACCCTACCCAGTGGAAGATAACAAGGCTCATTGAAGTATCGCGAGAGTACAAATGACCGCTCTGTCTCACTTTCATCGACTTACAGAAGGCCTTTGATTCAGTTGAGCTAGAAGCAGTCATGGAAGCCCTTGATGCTCAAGGAGTCCCTACTCAGTACATAGAGATTCTTCGTGAGCTGTACAAAAATACACAACCAAGATTTTACCATTCTACAACGATATTAACGTTGACGTCAAAAGAGGAGTTACGCAAGGCGATAAAATCTCGCCAAAACAATTTACCGCCACCATCCAGAACGTCATGCGAACATTGGGATGGGATAATATGGTAGTGGAAATCGATGGTCTGCAGTTACATCACCTTCGCTTTGCTGTCTTTATAACACCAGACATTAGCCAAGCGGAACGTTTGCTTTCGGACTTTAATAAAGCGTGTGGAAAGATTGGTCTTCGACTAAATCTCAAGAAAACGATGTTCATGAAGAACGGATTGGTTTCGTTTACCCCATTCACTCTCAACGGAACGAATATCTCCGAATGCTCCAGTTATGTCTATCTAGATCGGGAAATCAATATGATGAACGACTTAGCTCCAGAGCTGAGCAGAAGGAAACGAGCGGCTTTGGGAACTTTCAAGAGCATCGAGGACGTAGTGAAGAGAAGGAAGAACACCTGACTCTGTGCCCACTTTTCGACTCAACAGTACTTCCTACCCTAGAAGTAGGATGAAAATCACTCAGCGTCATCGAACGCGCAGTCGTGGTCGATGCTAGGAGTATCCCGTTTCACACAAGTAAGGGATGGGATCCGAAGCTCCGACCTACTTCAACGATCGAAAATCAAAGATGCCGTTCTATACGCCAAACAGTCGAAGAGAAGGTGGGCTGGACACGTGATGCGTATGAGTGATAACCGATGGACAAGAGCTGTTAGTGACTGGATTCCTCGGGATGTCAAACGTACTGTAGGAAGACCACCGACCCGATGGTCATAGTTCCTCACGAAAAGCCTAGAAGAAATATATGATGCTCGACGAGTCCCTAATGAGAGCAGAACTAACTGGGCTACTCTTGCACGCGACAGTGAAAAATGGAGGATTTACTAGCGCCCGCTCGAGTCACTCGACGATCTACGGGACTATAGGTGATACAGGTATATGATATATTGAAGCTCTATGAGATTTTTTTATATGACCCGTCTTCATATCTACTGTGCGGATCCAAGTACTACTCACATGCGATTCGTTTCCTTACTTCCAATATCTTCGAAGATCTTCCAACTTTACGTGTGGCTTCGGTTGCTGCTTGATGATTTTGATTTCATCTTGAATGTCGTAGAACGCTGTCGCTGGTCGAACAGTTCTCCCTGGAGTCCTGAGATAACCAGGCTGGAGCGTTCGCAATTGCATTGCAGAGAGTAATTTTTTCTCAGACAGGTCCGGTACCAATTTTCCGAACCCGGAGGGATGGAAGGCTTAGTTGGCCGGCACCAGAATCGAACTAGCACCACGCAAGTGATGACCGACATCACTGCCACTGTGCTGTACACCCCTTTCCATCGACAAATGTAATATTATAGACATTCTGCCTGGTGTGATTTATGAAAGAACCGATAGCGATCAGGACGAGAACAACTGCGATGTGTTAAGCTCTTTCAAAAAAGGATAAACTCGTCAAGATATTGTAGTTCATATGTCGACCGGTGAGTTCCTGTTTGTTTAAAACCTTATACGATTCCCTTATAGAAGACAGATTTCGAAAATGTTACAAAATGAATAGAAAGAATTTTCCATAAAGAGAATTGCGACTTACTTCATTAGTACTTCGAAACACGATATTTCAAATCAAACCTTAAAAATGCACTAGGTTTCATTAGCATTAATCGTAAACTATTCACCGTAGAGCTCCTCGTGAATGTAATCATGTGAGTGGGAATGACAATGGAAGATGCGAACTCGGAATCGCATTCAACGAAAGAAATCATCCGTACGACGATGATATTAACAATCTCGTTCCTTTCCCACATCTGTTAGTGCTCTCGTGAATCAAAAACAGCCGTATCAAAGAACCTAAAATCCAACACAAAGCTTTCTCGCCTTAGTTAGAACCTTCACTGAACCAGTGGAACTGTCACGAGCGAATGGAGTCCTTAATGATGGCGACTCGACTCATTTAATGGTCAGGCGAATTACAACTGGTAATGCTGAGCGCTGTGGCGCAGTAACTGTTTTTAGTGAAATTTCTTGGCTCTCATCATCTTAACTGCTCTGAGAGGAAAAAAAAATCCTCTGCTTCACTCGCCAACAATCTAAATAAGAACTGGATGCAGAATACTGGTGTGATTGTGCCCCGAATTTGATCAAACGAATATCACGTCTAATAAAAAGGACGCAACATACTAATTTGGACATGTCCATTATCGTTTTCAATAGTAATAGTCTTATTAATATCGTTGTGTTAAAATGTTCGTTGAAATGTCCGTCATCGCGAGCACGGTGGTAATAGGATTTTGCTCCGAGCCAACCAAGCCTCTCATCCCTCCGGGATCGGAAAATTGGTACCGGTCTTGTCTGGGAAAAATCGTTCTTTGCAATCTACTTGGAAAGCGTCAGCCCGGCTATCTCAGGACCCCAGGAAGGATTGCTCGATCCGCATTCTACGACATTCATAGCGAAAAGAAACTCTTTAAGCAGCAGCCGAAGCCTCATGTAAAAAGTTGGAAGATCTTTGTGGACAATGGAAGCCAGGAAATGATCGAATTGTGAGTACTGGGATTCTCACAGTAGACATTAAAACGGATCATATAAAATAAAATAGAATAAACACATCGTTAGTTTGTCTAGAAGGATAGAGACATCGAGTTCCTACATTGCTAATAACTCCGCAAGTCAATGCACCCGTCAGATATGGACTATGGAAAAAATGGGCAGTTAGAGCAAGCATATCTCTAAATCGTCTTTAATCCTATTTTTCTCTATGATCCTTATTTATAACGAAATCTGTCTCTTGTTCGCGAATTTTTTTCCTTCCACTTTCATTCATTCCTATTCAAGACAGATCAGTTTTTCACATTAATCGCTGACGAAAATGTAACTGGGGACATCACTACACTTCTTCCACCGCATGACATATTCACTTCATGTGCGAAAAATTAGCAACACTAATGAAAAAAGTGTATTAACATCGAAATCGAAAGTCTAAAGTCTAGTCTAGTCTAAAGGTTAGGTTGTTGATGTGTTTTGATTACGTAGGCGATTCCTTGATTATCATAAAAGAAATTTTCACAGTCACTTATGTGTACAGCGTTTCGTCTTAACTGTGCCTCATGCTCTAAACAGTGAATGGATGAGAAGTCCACCAACAGCCATTCATGAATGGAATAACTCTAGAAAATTCGATGTATCATGTTTCCCTAAAAAGCTTCCTCATCTTAAAGCATATCAGATCACAAGCACAGAAAACAACTACTAAGATTCATTCGTCATTGTCGCGTGTAAGAACAGCCCAATAGGTTCTCGTTGCTCTAGAGACTTATTGAGCACCATATTCTCATAGGGCCGTGATGAACACTGACCATCGAGTTGACGGTCTTCCCATAGTACGTTCGATATCCCGATGAATCCAGTCATTCACGGCTCTTGTCCATTGGTTATCGTCCATATGCATTACGTGTCCGACAAACCTTCTCTTCGACGGTTCGGCATATGGCATACCTGGCATACCTGAATTTTTGACCGTTGATATAGGTCGGAGTCTCGGATTCCTTACCATTTGCAAAGCCCAACGTAGCCTCGCCAATTACAAAACCAAGATAATTGCACTCCGACTCCCAGACGGAACAGCTACACCGTCCAGAAAGACAATTGAGAAAATCATACACGATTGTTACTCAAACCTCTCCAATGGCCACATCCTCCTGCACTAGCATTAAATAAAGGAGGATGGATATGTGGTAGCACCAGTCCTCCCTTTGGAATTCAGAGATGCTGTTTCTCCGGTAGAAAATCGAGGACACCATATCCGGACAAGATAAGATGTAAACACAAGGAGATTATTGCTCCATTCCTCATAAAATATACTGACCTGGCTCTTCACACGTTACGTGTCTGAATGCAAGGTTCCTACTCTGTGAAAGACCAGCAGGACCGTACTGTTGTTTAAGAAGAGTAACACCTCTATGATATCCATAGAGGTGTTACTCTTCTTGACTATCGCCCAATCTGTTTACTGTCAATCTTCTACAAACCTTTCACTCGAGTCATCCTTGACAGGATTGACAGAACAATGGGTGAAGAGCAGCCATGTGAGCAGGCAGTGTTTCGAAAAGGATTAGGTACGATGGACCACATCCACATGACAAGTAATGATAGTATCAACAATAACAATAACTACAAAAATAATAATAATGCAAAATATGATCTGGTGATAGCACTTCTTGGTTTTAAAATAGGCCAAAACGTAGTCAGCCAACGTAGTTGGAAAAGAAGAGATACCATCCTGACACTAGCTTAAGCAAGGACAGTTCGTAAGATATAGTTAGCAGGTTTATCAGGCTCTAAAAACTGTTCTTAATGGTACAGCACGAAGTTGTTGCTTTAATCCTTTTTTGTCTACTTGTATGACCCAAGGTCACATATTGTGCGGATCCCAGTTCCTCTTTCATTCAATTCGCTCTCTCCCATGCCATCGAACTTTTGCGTGTGAGATGCCATTACCGTTGCCAGAGACTGCCATTCCACGATTTTTTCTCGACATCGTTTCGATGAATTTACATAAATGAAGCATAAATCTGACTCATCATCCGTCATTAAAATTTTAAATCTTAATAAGTATTCTCACAAAGTCTACCATTTTTCAAAGTTATACACTAATTTCATGGTGTTGAAGACACTAATCCGTTTTCAGTGTGGACTCTAGAATCACTCATCAACAATTAAAGATTTTCAAAGGTACAGCTCACTGATATACCAAGTAACGAAAACGATGGATAAAATAAAGGATAAAGCTCTCAGCGTGAATCTCGTGGCTAACCGTAAGTGGTTTCGGGCACATCACGATGTACGTCCATTGTCTTGTTCCGTTTAGAACCAATAAAGCTTCAGGAGTTGACGCCCTGAGGGATGCGCCATGCATTCGACTTCATTAAGCAACGTTTGGAGGTGATTGAACGCATATCTGGTCTTTACAATATTCGTGCTGATGTCTAGTGTTGCTATACTCCCAGTGAAGTCTGGTACCAATTTGCCGATCTCGGAGGAATGAAAGCCTGTTTGACCGTAGGCGCCGGGATGGATTCTGCGTATATGCTACAGGGCGCCTCCGACCACTGCGCCACACGCACCCCTACGAAAACGATGAGGAACAAAAATCGGATATTCGAAAGAAATCTTGGGATATGAAGTGAGAAAACCTCTGTATTTCTGTCTCTTCAATCCCTCAGCGAATCGCCATTCATTCGAAAACAATTCATCTTCGTCAAGGTGAATGAAGGCACATTTCACTCATGCGATGCCTACTCCTTCCTATGCCTCATTTCAGTGTTTTTTGTCTCTGTAGGGTTGAATCAAACGCAGGATGTGTATTGAAGAGCATCTCTACTTCGCTATAAGCGACCTATTTCAACAGTACTTCATGAATTATTCCAAACGGCAATAGTTCGGAAAGGAAAACTCGTCTGCATTTAGAAAGGCGAATCGAAGTAACGTTAGCTGAATAAAAGTTGTTTATCAACCTGATGTAAGCTTATAAAAAAAAATACATGACGAATAGTAATATTTTCTTCTATTAGTTGGTAAAACCACTTAATGGATTTCTGTAATTTCTTTCACCCTCGTGCTTATAAAGATCCATGAGTTTTTCTTTTTATTCTTTAAAATTATATCTTCGGTAATATTTTTACTAGGGCGCGGGAAGTGCAGTAGTAGAGATGCCGTTCAATAACGCGACCAAGTCCGCTGGTTCGAACCCACACCGACAATGTCAACATATTAAAACACGGATTAGTGACAAACTAAGGAATGTAGATCAAAAAACGTATCAGGATGTACCATTCTCATTGCAAGAAAGGGTAAGTGAAAGGTTCCAAGCTCTTGTACCACTTTTCACAACTTTGCTGACTATCTCCCCAGTGTGGGAAATGATTTTCAAACCGACAGTTATTTAACCTCGGCGCTAACAACTGATACCTTTTTGAATATTAAGTTAAAAAGAGTTTGTTATACGAATTTTATCCGGCTAACATTTCGACAGGGCGCGTGTGGCCCAGTGGTTGGAGGCGCCACTGCGGCGCGCACGTGAAATGCGCCTATGGCCCACCAAGCCTAACATCCCTCCGGGGTCGCCAAATTGGTACCAGACTTGTCTGGGAGGATAGCAGCACTGGCTCGATACAACGGCCGGCCTCCATGAGTCATTGTAAAGGCCAGATGTTCATTCAATCACCTCCAGCTATGCTTAATGAAGTCGAATGCATGGCGCATCCCTCAGGGATTGATCAACGCCGAGAGCTTTATCCTTTTAGAGCTTTTAACATTTCGACGCCTTCGTTTTCCTCATAGCCGATGATTCGAGTCGATGGTTCACAGTTCCCCGTCTTCTCAATGTGGCATTTTTGTTGCGGTACCGAGACGGATCTTCTTCATTGGAACACAGCTCAAATGAGGCAACCTCACGCGAGCAACGCTCTTTTATACAGGACGGTTGTTATTGATGGTTATTGTCTGTTGATAACAACTTGTTTTTCAACGGACAATCCACTCTGCAGCAGGCGGTACTATGTTAGCTGGTACATAGCGAAAAGCAAACAATATAAAAGACGGCTACACGATGAGGTTGCGTCAGTGGAACGGCGCTTCACTGAATAAGATTCGACCCGATACAAGGATAAAGATGTATTAATACTGAATTTCTTGCGGTCCCCTGGATTCCACTCCACTTGGTTCTATTCGATTGGCTACGAAGCTCCACACCGGAGAAAGCAGCACTGCTGTGGACGTCCGATTCGAATCAATGCAGTTGTGAAGAAGTCGAAGGAGCCGAAGCACTGGCCACAATAAATTTCCGTAATAACCTAGTGTGAGCTCATGAATATAGTGGAATATCCATTACTCATAAATTGATTAAATGAATGTAGATTTTGTAAAGTAGTTCAGTCAGCAATATCTACAGAACGCTATCGTGTGGACAAAGTTTCTGCCAAGTGTAGTTGCCCGCAGCAAATGATTTCCAATCTACGCGATTAGAGTTTTCAAATCAAACGTGTATATACAAAGCATGAAGACAATTCCCATTAACCAAAGATTGGAGAAGAAGTACTACAAGGTCTATTCATTAGAGAAGTACTACAAGTCCTGCTTGTATGACGTTTTGCAACAGCAACAACTGCTGCTCTGACTGCGAAGAGTGTTAAGTTCTGAAGATTCTCGGAAGTTTAACGACTGAAACCAAAGCCTTTAGATATCTTTTAGTAGCTTCTAAAATAGAAACAATAACAGAACTATTCACTAGACTACTTACACTCTCTGTATGCTTGCAGGCAACCGCACACAGACGATTTAAGTGAACACGCTCAGCATCCGGTACGAAGAGAAAAGCTCGGAACGCTACGTTTAGAAGCGATGAGAGCGAAATGCTTTGTGATGGGGTAGTTGGAAATGGGAGGAATACACGTGGAATGAATTGAGGAAAAACTCAATACGTCACATACATACATCACATATGAAAGTTTTTTCTATTGTTTTCCTATGCTGCCCTTTCAAATCGATATAAACGGGCATTAGCAGATCGGACGAACGAAAGCCGGAATAGATTTCAATAGGCTGTGTTCATCTTTTTGATTTGATGTTCATAACACTAATCGTATCATCGCTTCAATAATGGTGCCTAGTATATATCATTACTGAAAGGGGTTGAACAAAACCACAACGGTTTCCCACTAACAGACTTAATTAGAGCTTCCCAATTCATTCTACTCCATTCGTAGCATCGCTAACAGACGCTAGCCGAATAAAAACTGCTTATGAACCTCGTGTAAGTTTATCAAAGAAAGCATACTTATTCGTAGCATCGTAAAGTTGAATGAATGCATATTTGGCCTAAACAATGACTTTCTTGAGTATTCCTATGTGTAAAGTCAACAATTCTATTCTCTGAGACAAATCCGACGACGATATGTTGACCCCGGAGACCAAGAAGGCTTAATTTAACTAGGGCGAGTCCAACTGTCGACACAATGTGTATTGCAGAGCACTTCAAACAACTGTGCCCATAGTCAAGACCGCTACACGCAATTGATACACAAAATATTTTGAAATAAAAGTTTAACGCGGCCATCCACGAATTTCCCTCATATTATGAATCTCAAGCCGGTTAGTCGCGAGGCAACGTGGCGCCTCCCCAGGTAGCGGATAAGGGAACATAATAATCGCGGAACGAAAACGACCATTGCTTCTGTGAGATGCAGGTGGATCCAGGGGATGGACTACCTGCTTCTGCTGCGCCGATATGGCACATAATTTCTGTATTTGCTAGGCGTATTCAAGCATGCGTGTGTGGGTGCGCTCTCGCTTATGCGGATTGTATTCTACGAGTCATTATGCGGATTGTATTCTACGAGACAATTAGGCTAAAAACCTCCAATCAAGTGACAGAGAAGTATACTAGAGGTGGTTAGGAGTCGCCTTCAACAAATAAGCTCCATGTCCACTGTGGTAGAGCCTGGCAAGCTACCCGTGAGTATATTCAGCCACCACGTTCAGAGCCCAGCAAGGTATACGTGGGTATCAAAACGCTAAACACAGTAGAAAAAAACGGGCCTCATTCCACTAACCCCGAAAGAGCCCCCAATTTCGCAGCGTTGGGTAGGACGAGTACGGAGAGGTTGCTAAAGTCTCAGGGCTAATGGAAGCGGCCTGGATTATGAAGAACTACGGTGAAGATCTGTACCTACAATGCACGTACACTTGCATCCGAGTAGAAGACTTACTCATGCAAGCAAGAAGGATAAAGTACGACGTCATCGGCCTGGCTAAGGCGAGACGACGCCACCCATGCAACGCCGTCCATGACAATGGAGAAGAACTGTTCCTCGGAACAGGCGACAGTAGAGGCGTAGACGGTGTCTGCGTTCTCGTCAACACGAGTTTGTCAATGAACGTCTATTCATTCGAACAGCTTACAACCCAAATCGGACGTTTACGATTAAAAAGATGTGGATCAACACCGGTTTTGACAATCTTCATCGTTTACGCGCCGACATCAAACTACGACGAAGAAGAAGTAGCGTTCTACATGAATTTGGAGAAGTTCTACAGAGAAGACCATACGTTCTTCAAGATCATCTTTGGAGATTTCAATGCAGAGACTGAACCAAAAAGAACGTCCGAGGAACGCCACATTGGGACCTAGGGATTAGAATAGAATGAACAGGGTTAGCGGCAATCTGAGTTTATCCTGGCGAGCAAGAGCATCCACGGTAACTCGCAACTCTAGAAGCCACCAACGCTGAACGTGGGAGTCTCCCAATGGAGACTCCCACAACGAAATAGATCATATTATAGTTAATAGAATGTTTTGCCTAACCGATGTCACTGTTGTCCCACAATTCTACACGGAATCAGACCACCATCTCCTTCGTGCAAGATTTTATATTTCGCGGAAAGGAGAAAAAGCCGATAAGTTGGGACGATGCCGTCGTCGTTAACATCGACAAAGAATACGAACTGCTCGCTCATTCAACATCTTCACGTTAGCTTTATGAAAGCTGAGAGTTCGAAAGTCACCAAGAACACTCAAGCTAACACTAAAGCGTGGAATCGCACGAGCTGCAGGCAACCGCGAACTAACGTCCGAACTTGCGAAGCAATGCAGACAGGCGATAAAAGACGATCTTAAAGAGAGAAGAGCAGCGGAAATGGTCGAAGCTGCAGAGGCTGAGAAAGGCATTCGCAAAGCCCACCGAATCTTCGCCAGTTACATGACCAAGATTGCACTCCAACGCCCACACGGAACAGTTACAGCGTCGAGAAAGGCAATGGAGAAAATCATCCACGAATACTCCCACATCTCTTCAATAGCCACGTCCATCTCCCGTCTTATGAAATAAAAGAGGATGGATATGTTGTTCCACCGGTTCTCCCTTCCGAAATCCGACATACCATTTGGTCGGTGAAAAATAGAACAGCGCCAGGTCCGGACAGGATAAGATCAGAACATCTGAGGAACCTTCCGCCAGCCCTCGTAAGCACACTCGCTTGGCTCTTCACACGTTACCTGTATGAATGAAAGGTCTCTATTCAGTGGAAGACCAACACGATCGTGTTATTGGTCAAAAAGAGTGACCTACACGATATTGGCAACTATCGCCCAATCTGCTTGCCGTCTGTCGTCTACAAACTTTTCACTCAAGTCATCTTAAGCAGGATTGAAAGAACATTGGACGAAGCACAGCATTGTGAGCAAGCAGAGTTTCGAAGAGGATTTAGTACGATGTACCACATTCACACGTTAACAAGGCTCATTGAAGTATCACGAGAGTACAAATGACCGCTCTGTCTCACTTTCATCGACTTACAGAAGGCCTTTGATTCAGTTGAGATAGAAGCAGTGATAGAAGCCCTTGGTAGTCCAGGAGTCCCTACTCATATGTAAAGATTCTTCGTGAGCTTTACAAAAATTTGAATAATTCGTTAAAGACTCCTGCCTTTTATGAATCCAAGGTGGATCTGAGTGCTAATTTGCGGTGAGGTTTGCTCCAGAATGTCAGTGATTCTCTGGCTGTTAAGTTCACTCTTAGCTAGGTTTTCAATTGGAAATGTTGAACTTCTTCTCACCAAAAGACGCCATGATGGAAACTAAACGCATCGTTGTGTTTGCTAGTTCGGAATAGGACTAGTCTTAAGCTATGACTAGGCAGCTAACCTCTGAGGTTTGGGATTATTGAGATATTTTTCAGCAAATTCAGCTACGTTTAAAAAATGTAGAAGCAATTAAAAAATGTCATTAACATGGTCCAATATACGTGGCTTTGAAAGCCCATTAGCTCTGAAAATGCTACTGGTTTGTTTTTGTATCTCAAAAAAAACCCAAATTCAAATGAAATTCATTAGTGAAATGAGGCTTCGATCAACACAGCATGTGACAGGGCGCATATGTATATTATATATATATATATATATATAGAGAGAGAGAGAGAGAGAGAGAGAGCGAAAGGGAAGAGGAAAGAAAGACAGAAGCGGACGATAGAAATAAAGCAAGGAGAGCGAAAGAGAAAGCGAAAGTTAGACAGAAATAGTTCATGTTTCACCGTTTATCTAGTGCGCCGATCGTTATCAGCTTCCCTGTGCACCTACCATTTTTTTTCTCATTTTTTAAAAGTTTCTCATCAAAATAAGCGAACAAAAAATTATACATATTGAAAACGGCTTTTTGAGAACGGAGAAGCCGCATAGGTTTCGGCGTCAAACACAGGACTGATGGATAACTTTAATTCCTTTCTCTCCCTTGAGAATTCACAGCGACCCATTCTGTCAACAAGCACTACGCTCGAACTTGACGCCACCGAGAACTTGATCCTTGAGAAGAAATAAAGCTAAATAATCACTGTTTGGATACCTTCTGAGGCTGGGAAGGATGAGGATGAGGCTTCTGATCAACTTATAGCCATTTGTTGTAGAATGGCGAAAATATTGATCAAATAATGTGTAGAGTGGCAAGTAATCTGGACAAAATTGTAAAGTTACCGATGAACAATCTTTGGTTGAAAATCTTAAAACATTCTAGTTCAATCCATTATAAGGGCATCAAAAGACTAAACCGTTGAACTGATACAGAAACATAGTGGTGATCATCTAGAAAAGAAAGGCGACCTGTCTTCTGCCTGAAGAAGAAAATGGATCTTATAGTTTGGGCCTCCTTAGATTCCCAATGCATTCTACTCCATTCGTAGCATCGCAGAGATAGATTTTATGTATTTCAGTTCCAAACAACAACTTGTAGTGCCTACTGAAGTTCAATGTTTCCTTCTCGCACACAAGTTTCAGGCCAATCTGTCAACCCTGGGAAATTGGAATGTTGAGTAAGTTCAGCGAGCAGGGTCGAACTAGCGCCCATGTGTTTATTGCACATCACCAATAACCACTGCGTATTGATTTTTGCTGTTCCATTGTAAGATGTCCAACTGTAGGCTAGCTATAAGTCAATCCGGAGCAGCAAAAACAGGACGTCAGGAGCTCGAATCCCACGACAAGATCACTTTTGGTCTGTATCCAACTTCTCCTCGGCCACCGATGGCATTTTCAAATTGAAAAAAATTTTAAAGCAAAGGCAAATTTTAATTTCGGTAGAATAGTGTGGTTGTACCCTGGTGGAAAAAAACTGTAGATTCCGGTGGTTTCGCACTCATTAATAAACTTCACTGAAAGCTCAAGTGTGCTTTTTTAAAACTGGGGTCCACATGGTTTGTGTCAAACATGGATTCCAGAATGACTTAAATTTACCTAGTTGCCTTCGTTTCTAGAAAAGCGTCTCCATAGAGCAAACAAAGAAACAAGCGTTCTCACTTCCAGTCGATTCTGCATTTCAACAGAAAAATGATAGCCATCTGTAAAAGGTGCAGGCTTTGTGGAATGTGCGGCTGCGATTCAAAAACAACCTAGTTAACTAAGACATTAAGCAATTATGATCGACAAAAAGTTACTTAAATACCTTATTACAAGCCCATCAATCCACCTATCACTCTGAGGTATAAAAATCCCTGACATAATTGGGAGAAGCTACGAAACTAAGAGAAGATCCATAAAGCTCGCAGAATGGCTCTGTGGTGAATTCCACCGAATACAAGCCACTCTGTTGCGTTGTAGAATTTCAGCAAGAAGCAATTTGTCCAACATTCAACAGCATTCACAAAGAAGTCAAATCTCTGAACTGGTAACCGAACCAAGACACAAATCCGAACACCATCATCCATGTCTAATACGAGGGAACGAACGGTGTGAAAGGAGTGTTTGAGTCCGCTCTATATGTGAAAGCGATGCGTGAATGAATAAAAGATAAAAGGATAAAGCTCTCGTTGATCAATCCTTGAGGGATGCGCCATGCATTCCACTTCATTAAGTATCGTTGGAGGTGATTGAATGCATGTCTGGCATTTACAATGACTCGCGGTGGCCAGCCGATGTATCGAGCAAGTGCTGCTATCCTCCCAGACAAGTCTGGTACCAATTTGTGGACCCCGGAGTGATGGAAGGCATGGTGGGCCATGGGCGCATTTCACGTGGGGCCTCCAACCACTGCACCACACGCGCCCCTGCGTGAATGAATGGATAAGAAAAAATGAACACGTCACCACATAATTGAGTATGTCATTAAATATAATTGCTAGGCTGACGAGACGACGTAAAGATAGCAATTAGGAAAAAGACTTATCCACTTCAAACAAAATTCACAATGTGTTAAGCCGTTAGGTAAGGTCACACAAGGAAATAATCACCTAGCCAAGAATAGAAGCGAATGTGTAGCTCTCCTTTCCACACATTCTCATTTTATCGTGATCACATACTTGAATATACGGATAGCTCGCCTTTACTGGTTGCGGGTCCCAGCATAATTTCCATTTTTTTTCCAGGGTGTGTTAGTTGGCCAATGGATTGGAGAGTTGGTCGGATTTGTCTTTTGTCCGCCAACTGTACGTGGAATGCTCGACTTTGTATAAATTTGTCACGCGGGACTTTTTTCCGTAACTGCCGTGGACAACCTCGAGTTTGGTTTATAACAGTTCATAGCAATAACAACAGTACAATAATAATAATATGTAATATGTGACGATATTTGGTTAACTGGATATATACGAGCGAGATTGAGATGAGAACAAGTGATGCAACTGAAGGAAGCTAGTCGGACACTCGGGCTGGGGCACTGATGAACTCAGGGCCTGGATGAAGATCAAACGAACGCTACGAGCGCTTGAAGACGAAAGCTATGAGCTGTTCTACTTCTGTAGTGGGTGGAGCTTTGTCAGTGGAAACTAACGACCTCGCTGACCCAGGGCATGACACGGTACGTGCGTGATAATTGCATCAATTGAGGCGGCATGCCAGAGGACTCAATCAGACAATAAAGGAATAGCTCGTGGATAAAGGTTATCTGAAAGGCTACGTAAAGACTTATCAAAAGGTCATGTGAATGAAATAGATTTAAGACAGTTATAAGCGAACAGTTAATGTAGGATACATGCGATATTGCAGAGAATAGTAACTATTTAAGGAATAGCTACTATACAGGGTATTGATGGCTTAACCATTGTGGTTCTCTGGAATCCCGAGGTCAGCCGGCCAATGTTTGCCCCAGGTCTTCACCACCACAGGCAGTCGCCCTCCTTGTGAATCAGAGAGAGATTTGCCACCGTGCGACTTTTATACCAGGATGATGAGCTATCAATGGCTACCGCTAGTTTGATAACAGGACGGTGGTGGATGCTGGTATTGGTTTACTCTTAGATGGGTCAACCTAATGGAAACGGCGGACTCCTCAGCTTGGGAGACTCTACTAGGTGATAAATCCCCCCGCTGTACATCGCAGCCAGACACCCAGGAACACCTCCCAACCACTATAAGGTAGCAAACTCTTGGGATTACATAGGTATACGGTATTAAACGTGATAGTGCATTTATCAATTCCAATCGATTGGGAATTTGAGAGTTTTTTTTTGAAGTTTCCTCATTGTTCTAGTCTTTTAATACAACCATGTAAGTAATTTAGATCATTTATCTCTTCGGAAGAGCAAAGTATTTCTAGACACACAATTTTTTTTACGATAAACGACTATTTTCAATTTTATTGAAGGATAAATACCACTTCTAACCTAATGTATTTCAACTTTTTTTTACAAAGTCAAACGCTATAAAGAAAGAAGACGAAGACAAAGGAAAGAGATATATGGAAGGAAGAAGATGAATGACTTCTGGACACCAAAAGACATATGGCTGTTAAAGTAGGCAGTTGACACAGACAAGAGAGACAGCGAAAGGCAGAGGAATACTGATAGAAGAAAGGCGAAAAAAAAACGAAAAAAAATGCCGACATGAACATTGGGGAATTTAAATAAAAAGGATAAGTCGAGAAAAAGCGATGAAAGCACAAGAAAAAGATATTCAACGCGGGGATCATAACCAGAGAGAAATTAGGTTGCTGTTGTTGAGATTAGATTGCTTCTCTTCGCTTATAAAAACTACTTGCTTAGAGCTTCAAGACTGATAATTACTCCGGTATTTCTAATTTCCAGTTTATTTTTCTTTTCAATATAATCTGCAGAATAATTGCTTGCTATTTCTCATCAACTTATCAACTATTTCGAGAAGAACAACAATTCCCATTCCTCCACTGATCTCTCAGACTGGGAACTGCTATTGTAGCGCTCCAGCTTTCATGATATACTGGAGCACGGCACCGAATCAAGACGACCAAGATGTTCATTATCGTTTTAATATCGACAATAATAGTAACCGCAATATAACCACAATTATGCTGACATATTTGCAAAATTCCGAACAGCAGGTTTCTGAAGTGGGGAACGAACACGCTACTACCCATTCCAGGGGCTAACGTGTTCATCACCACACCATGCAGGTCCTTCTTTTCGCCTTTAATAATCGCTATGCCGTTTATTTATTGCCCATCATTTTCTCATGGTAGGGCATTATGTAGAATACAATCACAATCATGCTGAGATACTTGCAAAACTTCGACCTCAGGCAAGATTCAAATACGAGATTATCTTTCCCAAGGCTCATGCGTTACCCACTGCACCACCGCTGTCCTTGCTTCGTCTTCCTTTGACAATTTTTGACCCTAACGGTGCCACCAGCAATAGCCGTCAACAGGAATGATATAGGTAGCAGAAATCGGCGGCTTCATCTTAACAAGGTTCAATATGCGGTATATTCCATATAGTAATAGCTTCCTACATGATTGAGCTGACACTATGTTGGAATAAAAAATTTTATTCGGCTAACGTTTCGGCGCCTTTGCCTTCTTCAGAAGGATATAATATGGATGTCAATATAATGTACTAAATATAATATATATAATGCATTGTATTGCGTATTGGGCGCATGTGGCGCAGTTGCCGGAGGCGCCCTGCAACACACACACAGGGGGTTGATCGCATCGCCCATGGCTCACCAAGCCTTCCATCCTTTCGGGTCAGCAAACTCATACCAGACTTGTCTGAAAAACCATTGTAAAAACCAGATATGAATTCAGTCACCTCCAACGATGCTTAATGAAGCCGAATCTATGGCGCATTCTTAAGTGATTAATCAGCGCCGGAAGTTTTATCTTTTTTTTTATAATGCATATGATATAGGATATAATATATACAATAAATGACATATGCAATATACATAATGTATTGAAACAATAATAACAGTAATAATAGCGGTAATAATGATTGCCTTCCGATGTACACGTGGTCGTTGGTTTGACCACGTCCCACGTCCCCAGGCATAAGCTAGTCTCTTACTTCTCATGGATCAGCAAACTAATTCGAAAATTGTCTCGAAGGAAAAAAAACACTGAGTTGTTAGATCGACAGGCCGCCGCTGACCATTTTATAAGCTAAACATGCAAAAAGATCACCTACACGGTGCTACGAATGGAACCGAATGCGTAGTGCATCTTCCAAGAATTGATCACCAACAAATGTTTGCCTTTCGCACTCTGATAGTACTGAAACTACTATCTCACGGTTAACCCTCTCCTTCACCCCAATGTTTTGCCGCCTTATCCTGCCTAGGAGATGCCTAAAGGATGAAGAAGTTTTCTATGTAGGAACCTGGATAACTGCTTGCGAATAAATTCTTACTAAAATAGCAAAAATAATTCGTGTCCTTCAAGCGATGGAAGCACCTATTACCTCTGGCATATGACAGAAACGAATGGAGATTTCGCGAGTGCTCATTCGAGTTGCTCGGTGATCTGTTGTACCATATAGGAGTTACATTGGACGAAGAACAATCCAAGTTCCTAAGTATTATGGTCAGTACCTTTTTGACCCTGCCCCTAACCATCAAAACTCCCACCCATGCGGTACTTGTGGGGGTGCCAAATTTCGTCAAGGATTATGTAGGAAAAGCTCCATATGACCCACGAACGTTGACTAGAGGTGGCAGTAGTGATGAAATGCTACAGAAGTGCCTTAAAATAATGAGAAGAATGACCTACATAGGTGTTTAACGACCTCTGTGGAAAATAATGAAACTTGATGCAGCAATTGAACCGATACAAGAAATCTAATCACTTTCGTGAATGATGATCACAAGACAACGAATCAAAAAATAGAATCGTGAGAATCCGCACAGCATGTGAAAATAGCTCGTAAAAATTTGCTTTGGCTACTTGAACCATTTAGTAAATGGAGTTCTTTCTAGAATCTTCAGACTTCGTCATGTCGCCGCCATAAAAATCGCAGTTAAACGTTTTAAGGATCAGTATAATGTTTGCTTAGCTATGCATTGCGGCTTATAGTTGCGCTTCAACTTGCTTAGTTGTGCGTCACGGCTTATAGTTGGGCTCCATGCTCGGGGTAGAAGCAAATTCCACAATTAGAGTGATCCTGTTTTAAAAAATGAGAACGAATCTGCTACATATCATTGTTCAAGGCCTAAGATCATTCTCAAAGCAACATATTGGGACGGTAGGCCATAGGCGGAATAAAACGAGCAATCTGTCCTCCAGCACATCTCATTCCTCGTCTTTATTTCGACTTACAGACGCATTTTTCCTTCCAATAACTTTTATCCCACGGATCTCCCTCATATGAGGCATCTCGAGCCGGTGGCTATGTGGCGCGTCCACAGTTGGCGGATAAGAGGTCAATCGCGGACCAAAGCGAACTTTGCTTCCCTGAGACGCAGGTGGACACAGGGCACGGACTCCCTGTTCCTGCTGCACCGATCTGGCACATACTTTCTGTATTTGCTAGGCGTATTCATGCATGCGTATGAGAATGTGTTCTCGCTTTATGCGGATTGTAACCCAAATTCGCAGCGTGGGTAGGATGTGTAGGGAGAGGCTGCTACAATCTCAGAGCCAATGGAAGCTGCCTGGATCACAAAGAACTATGGCGACGATCTGTACCTACAATGCGCGTACACTTGCATCTGAGTATTCGATAGAAGACTTGCTCATCCAAGCAAGAATGATAAGGTACGACGTCATCGGCCTGGCCAAGACGAGACAACGCCACCCATTCAACGCCGTCTATGACACTGGAGAAGAACTGTTCCTCGGAACATGCGAAAGTAGAGGCGTTGGCGGTGTCGGCGATCTCGTCAACACGAGTTTGTCCATGAACATCGATTCATTCGAACAGTTTACAACCCGAATCGGACGCTTAAGATTAAAAAGATGTGGATCAATACCGGTCTTGACAATCTTTGTCGTTTACGCGCCAATATCAAACTATGACGAAAAAGAAGTCGAAGCGCTCTACATGGACTTAGAGAGGTTCTACAGAGAAGACAATACATTCTTCAAGGTCATCATTGGAGATTTCAAGGCCAAGATTGGACCAAGAAAAACGTCTGTGGAACGTCACATTGGGACCTACGGATTAGAATGAACGCAGGTCGGACCTTAGGATCCCATACCTTGTGTGTAACGGGATACTCTTGCCATCGTCCTTTCGACTGTGTGTTCGATATCCTGAGTGATCTTTGATCCTGCTTAAACAGCGACCAGGTTTCTGACGCACGGGTTGGGCAAGAAAGAACCGTTGAGTCCAAAAGGTGGGCACAGAGTCAGGTGTTCTTTGCCCTCTTCACTAAATCCTCGATGTTCTTGAAAGCTCCCCAAGCAGCTCGTATCTCTCTGCTCAGTTCTGGAGCTAAGCCGTTCATCAAATTAATTTCTCTACCTAGACAGACATAACTGGAGCATTTGGCGATATTCCCTTCGTTGAGAGTGAATGGGCCATATGAAACCAATCCGTTCTTCATGAACATCATTTTTGTGAGATTTAGTCAAAGACCAATCTTTCCACACGCTTTATTAAAGTCCGCAAGCGTTCGTTCCGCTTGGCTAATGTCTGGTGTTACAAGAACGATATCATCAGCAAAGCGAAGGTGATGTATCTGCCGACCATCGATTTCCACTCCCATATTATCCCATTCCAATGTTAACATGACGTTCTGGAGGGTGGCCGTAAATAATTTTTGGCGAGATTGTATCGCCCTGCCTAACTCCTCTTTTGACGTCAGCGTTAATATCGTTGTAGAACGGTGAAATCTTGGTTGTGAAATTTCTGTACAGCTCGAGGAGCGCACGAGCTGCAGGCAACCGCGAACTAACGTCCGAGCTTGCAAAACAATGCAGACAGGCGATAAAAGAAGATCTTAAAGAGAGAAAAGCAGCAGTAATGGTCGAAGCTGCAGAGGCTGGGAAAAGCATTCACAAAGCACGCCGAAGCCTCTCCAACTACAAGACCAAGATGATTGCACTCCGAAGTCCAGACGGAACAATAACAGCGTCCAGAAAGGCAATGGAGAAAATCATCCACGAATACTCTCAGATCTCAATAACCACGTCCACCTCCCGTCATATGAAATAAAAGAGGATGAATATGTTGCACCACCGGTTCTCCCTCCTTAAATCCGACATGCCATTTCGTCGGTGAAGAATCGAACACAATCAGGTTCGGAGAGGATAAGATCAGAACATCTGAAGAACCTTCCACCAGCCCTCGTAAACACACTCGCTTGGCTCTTCACACGTTACCTGTATGAATGAAAGGTCTCTATTCAGTGGAAGACCAACAAGACCGTGTTATTGGTCAAGAAGAGTGACCTACACGATATTGGCAACTATCGCCCAATCTGCTTGCTGTCTGTCGTCTACAAACTTTTCACTCGAGTCATCCTGAACAGGATTGAAAGAACACTGGACGAAGCACAGCCATGTGAGCAAGCAGGGTTTCGAAAAGGACTTAGTACGATTGACCACATTCACACGTTAAGAAGGCTCCTTGAAGTATAGCGAGAGTACAAAAGACCGCTCTGTCTCACTTTCATCGACTTAGAGAAGGCTTTTGATTCAATTGAGATAGAAGCAGTCATGGAAGCCCTTGATGGTCAAGGAGTCCCTATTCAGTGTGTAAAGATTCTTGGTGAGCTGTACAAATATTTCACAACCATGATATCATCATTCTACAACGAAATGAACGTTGAGAGTATTCGTGGATGATTTTCTCCATTGCCTTTCTGGACGCTGTTATTGTTCCGTCTGGACTTCGGAGTGCAATCATCTTGGTCTTGTAGTTGGAGAGGCTTCGGCGTGCTTTGTGAATGCTTTTCCCAGCCTCTGCAGCTTCGACCATTACTGCTGCTTTTCTCTCTTTAAGATCTTCTTTTATCGCCTGTCTGCATTGTTTTGCAAGCTCGGACGTTAGTTCGCGGTTGCCTGCAGCTCGTGCGCTCCTCGAGCTGTACAGAAATTTCACAACCAAGATTTCACCGTTCTACAACGATATTAACGCTGACGTCAAAAGAGGAGTTAGGCAGGGCGATACAATCTCGCCAAAATTATTTACAGCCATCCTCTAAAACGTCATGCGAACATTGGAATGGGATAATATGGGAGTGAAAATCGACGGTCGGCAGATACATTACCTTCGCTTTGCTGATGATATCGTTCTTGTAACACCAGACATTAGCCAAGCGGAACAAATGCTTGCGGACTTTGATAAAGCGTGTGGAAAGATTGGTCTTCGACTAAATCTCAAGAAAACGATGTTCATGAAGAACGGATTGGTTTCGTAAGGCCCATTCACTGTCAACGAAGGGAATATCTCCGGATGCTCCAGTTATGTCTATCTAGGTAGAGAAATTAATTTGATGAACGGCTTAACTCTAGAACTGAGCAGAAGGAAACGAGCGGCTTGGGGAGCTTTCAAGAGCATCGAGGATGTAGTGAAGAGAACAAAGAACACCTGACTCTCTGCCCCCTTTTCGACTCAACAGTACTTCCTACCCTAATGTATCCGTCAGAAACCTGGTCGCTACGTAAGCAGGATGAAAGATCACTCAGCGTTATCGAACGCGCAGTCGAAAGGACGATGCTAGGAGTATCTCGTTTCACACAAGTAAGGGATGGGATCCGAAGCTCCGACCTACGTCAACGATCGAAAATTAAAGATGCCGTTCTATACGCCAAACAGTCGAAGATAAGGTGGGCCAGACACGTAATGCGTATGAATCACAACCGATTCACAGGAGCCGCTAGTGACTGGATTTCTCGGGATGACAATCGTACTGCAGGTAGACCACCGACCAGATGGTCAGAGTTCTTCATGAAGAGTCTAGAAGAAAGATATGATGCTCGAAGAGTCCCTAAAGCTATCAGAACCCACTGGGCTACCCTTGCACGCGGCAAGGAAAAATGGAGGATTTAATGGCATCAGCTCGAGTCACTCGACGTTCAACGGGACTACAGGTGATAGCGTTGATATCTTTTATTAACAACTTAATACTACTTCATGTCAGTTAACAGTTCCAATTTGTCGATGAATTTATGGATGGAGCAAACAGATGATTTGTAGAATTACAGTAAAAGTTTCTTCGGATATTTTTGGACTGTTTTGCTGCACTCAAATCGACTCCTCATAATAGATTTTTAAAGCTTGACGAGTAAGCCAACATGAAAACTTAGATACCTCTACAAGGGTTCTTTAGTTTTCAGAAAAAGAGTGACTGTTGTCTACGGAAAAGTTCCTTCTTCATTGGATGAGGATGAGTGATCGCACAATAGTACGTCTTGTAGTTATCAGATATAGTATTCACTCAAAGTGAAAAAAGATCTCCTTTTCATTTCAGCACTTACAGAAATCTATATATCGAACTTAATCCACAGCACTTGGTGCGATCCGTGATGAGTTTCGTCTTCGAAGATTCTTAATGAGGACATTCGACGTTGCGCTCTATCAACGAGGAATGAATCCATCCAAAAAAAAAAATCAGATAATAGCAATGAATACGAGTGAATAGCAACCAAGCCATCTAGTTAAAACCACCGTTTTCTCATTCCTCCCATTTGTTCTGTCCTCTACAGATTGAAGATGAAAGAACTTCTGAACTTTCGTCACATCGGAAAAAATGACTACTCACGAGAATCGTCAACACTAAGTCGTTACGAAAAAGTCAACGATTCCTTCTTAAGGTGATGGTGAATGCACCTACTCCATTTATACTTCACAAATTCAAAACCGATAAATGTAAACGTTTTTAAAGGACTCGATGGTTTTCTGATAGTGAAAACTTAAGCGTAGCGGTATCATCAGCCTTATCACCAACTGATTTCATTATATTTCGCTAGTGGTACCGACAACACGAACGAAACACAACCTAGAAGAGAAGACATTTCTCCCACTGGACTAAAAAGGTCTCGCGTGCCGTAATTTAATTCATATGCAACTTTTTTCTAAAAAAGGGAAGAAAAGAACTATTGTGTGGATAGGACATATAGTTTTTGTCAGCAATACTGTCAGCAATACAATACTGTCAGACCTTCTAAGTCTGAAGGGTTAAAACAAATCCGCACAAGGCTCAACACTTTCGAGACAAAAATACTACATAAGAAAGTTTATAGAGAGTTTATGAGAAATAGGATAGGGAAAAATTAACTCATCACTTCATATTTCCCATTACTGTTCCTACGAAACGTCTTTGCTGAAAAAAAGATTTTCGCGATTTCCAAAAGAAACAAAACCACTATGAAAACAGCACTGCCAGGCCATTCATCATAAATGGATGCTCGTAAATCATTTCTACTGCCAGAATCGGGAATTCATTTCAAAATAAGTTGCACCGAGAGGGAAAACGTGTCTGCATTAGTACTAAGATGATACAAAAAAAAATCGATGAGTCATAAATCCACGAAAAATAAGTTTGAATTTTACAGAAGGATCGATCGCCGACGTCAAATCTGCAGCATAATCGTCAATATAGTTGTCTACAATAAGCACCGAAATCATTGAAGGTTTTTCGCGATCATAGATTGCAAGCTTAGCTGCTTGTCAGATCGATCAGATAGTTGAGAATTCCATGATGATTTTCATCACTGATCAACCATCAAGCACACTGCTAACAAAACTTCTCAAGGTGGAAAATTATTGTCGACCGGCTACAACCGACAGTCCTCATCAACGACCCGCATTAAATGATGGCACCTTGGTCAGGATTGCGAAAGTCCGTACAGAGTATTGCCGCGGTAGTCAATTGTCAAAGTCCTCAAATGGTTAACGAGCCACGTAGCGCGTCTTCATGTGGCTAATGAAAGTTAACTAAACCGGAAAGCCAGCTATGCATTTCTATTGAAACCAACACAGATTCAGAAGAGCAAAAATCTCGCCCGTTATAGAAAAACGGTCACCTGTATCACCTGTATCACCTGTAGTCCCGCTGATCGTCGAGTGACTCGAGCGGGCGCCAGTAAATCCTCCATTTTTCCCTATCGCGTACAAGAGTAGCCCAGTGGGTTGTGCTCGCTTTAGGGAGTCGTCGAACATCATATCTTTCTTCTAGGCTTTTCGTGAACAACTATGACCATCGGGTCGGTGGTCTTCCTGCAGTACGTTTGACATCTGAGCCTTGTTATGGTGTGGATGTGGTGCATCGTGCTAAATCCTCTTCGAAACTCTGCTTGCTCTCACGGCTGTCCTTCGTCCAGTGTTCTTTCAATCCTAAAGCTTCGGTGGGCTTTCCAAATGCTTTTCCCATCATGTGCAGCTTCGACCATTACTGTTACTCTTCTCTCTTTAAGATCTTCTTTTATCGCCTGTCTGCATTGTTTTGCAAGCTCGGACGTTAGCTCGCGGTTGCCTGCAGCTCGTGCGAGTCCACGCTGGGGTACTAGCTCGAGAGTTTCTGGAAACAGACGTCTCTTGGTGACCTTTGAACTCTCAGCTTTCATCGCGCTAACGTGGAGATATTCAATGAGCCGATCATGTTCTTCGTCGATGTTGCCGACAACGGCATCTTCCCAACAACCGACTAATGGGTTGAATAAGTCCCAGTTCATGGTGGTTCCGGGACTTCGGTTTTTGAATTTAGCGGCTTTTTCTCCTTTCCGTAAGAAATAAAATCTTGCACGAAGGAGACGGTGGTCTGATCCCGTGTAAAATTTTGAGATAACAGCGACATCGGTTAGGCAAATCTTCCTATTTACTATGATGTGGTCTATTTCGTCATGGTACTCTCCATTGGGAGATTCCCACGACCATCGTTGACGGTGAGGTTTCTAGAATTGCGAGTTACCTTGGATGGTTTTGGTCGTCATGATAAACTCAGAGAGCCGCTCACCCTGTTCGTTCCATTCTAATCCGTGGGTCCCAATGTGACGTTCCTCAGACGATCTTCTTGGTCCGATCTTGGCATTGAAATCTCCAATGATGACCTTGAAGAATGTATGCCCTTCTCTGTCGAAGTTCCCCAAGTCCATGTAGAACGCTTCGACTTCTTCTTCTTCATAGTTTGATGTTGGCGAGTAAACGACGAAGTCCGATTCGGGTTGTATGCCTAAGCTCAAATGAACCGATGTTCATGGACAATCTCGTGTTGATGAGAACGCCGACACTGCCTACGCCTCTACTGTCGCATGTTCCGAGGAACAATTCTTCTCCAGTGTCATAGACAGCGTTGAATGGGTGGCGTCGTCTCGTCTCGGCCAGGCAGATGACGTCGTACCTTATCATTCTTGCTTGCATGAGCAAGTCCTCTATCGAGGACTCGGATGCAAGTGTACGTGCGTTGTAGGTACAGATCGTCACCATAGTTCTTGATCCAGGCAGCTTCCATTGGCCCTGAGATTTTAGCAGCCTCTCCGTACTCGTTCTACCCAACACTGCGAAATTGGGGGCTCTTTCGGAGTCAGGAATTGCGAGTTACCTTGGATGGTTTTGGTCGTCATGATAAACTCAGAGAGCCGCTCACCCTGTTCGTTCCATTCTAATCCGTGGGTCCCAATGTGACGTTCCTCAGACGATCTTCTTGGTCCGATCTTGGCATTGAAATCTCCAATGATGACCTTGAAGAATGTATGCCCTTCTCTGTCGAAGTTCCCCAAGTCCATGTAGAACGCTTCGACTTCTTCTTCTTCATAGTTTGATGTTGGCGAGTAAACGACGAAGTCCGATTCGGGTTGTATGCCTAAGCTCAAATGAACCGATGTTCATGGACAATCTCGTGTTGATGAGAACGCCGACACTGCCTACGCCTCTACTGTCGCATGTTCCGAGGAACAATTCTTCTCCAGTGTCATAGACAGCGTTGAATGGGTGGCGTCGTCTCGTCTCGGCTAGGCCGTTAGCGTCGTACCTAATCATTCTTGCTTGCATGAACAAGTCTTCTATCAAGGGTTCGGATACAAGTGTACGTGCATTGTAGGTACAGATCGTCACCATAGTTCTTGATCCAGGCAGCTTCCATTGGCCCTTGGATTTTAGCAGCCTCTCCGTACTCGTTCTACCCAACACTGCGAAATTGGGGGCTCTTTCGGAGTCAGGGAAA